>PVJA010005398.1:0-45766 GCA_004027025.1 Myocastor coypus
ACTGGCCACTGAGTAGTTCTTTTTTTTTTTTTTGCACCTTATTCTCGTCTCACTGTTTATTTTTTAAATAATACCAGGAGGCTTTTCATCTCCACGCGCTCATTTTCCTCTTGGCTCTGAACCAACAACAGACCTCGCAACATTACCACAACATTCAGCCATTGGGATATTATGTTAGCAGCACCAGGGTGTAGGAACAGATTCCCAGACAGGAAAACAAAACCTCTGTTGTGAGTGCCTTAGCACCTGACATGCTGGGGGGGTGGGGGGATCAACGTTCTAAATAAACACGCAAATCTCCATGAAAGGCCAGGATGCACGAACACTTGTTCTATGATTGAGAACCTGTATCTCAATGTTTTGGGTGTTCTCAAACACAAAATTACCAAGACTATGTAGAAATCATTTTGTTTAGTAAGATGAAAAGTGTTTCTTTTTTCCCAGTTTACCAGAGTTTAACTGGAGAGGAGGGGCAGGGTGTGATCAAATGTCTAGGTGCTTAGGGAAGCAGGTGGCTGAAAGTATAATGCCAGCACTTACCAAATTGTGACAGTGCTATTTTTATTTATTTATTTATTTATTTACTTTTATTATGGCCGGCTCAGCCTGCCCTGGGGTGGGGCTGGCACAGCATGTGGTGCGGGATCTGCGGGTGCCTAAGCTTTCCTAAGTAGATGCTTTAGACTGTTGAGCCATCTTGCCGGTCTTTGACAGTGCAATTAATTGTGATTCTTATTGAAATTGCAAATTATTTTGAATTACACAAAAAGAATTCTAATCTTCTAAATGCTAGTAGACCTCAAGAATGTACACTTAAAAAAAAAATTCACTCACACAGTCCAACTTTGATAATGATTCAACAATCTTACAAAACAATAGCAGTTTATATACCAAGTATGTTTTCTTGCTTTTCTTCCTGCTAAATGACAAGTGTGTCCAACTGGCAGAATTTTGTAAAGCAAAACTAGAATACATGTATAACTTTTTCACATATACAGGGAGAAATTGGATAAAGTCTCAACATTTTTGAAAAATTATTTCCTTGTTGGTTTACTAAAAACATATAGCATTGGGTGGGCCAATGTCTTCAGACAGTGTTGTCTGTTAAGATAAATTAATATTTTGACCACTACTGACTTGTTAGCCCTAATTTGTCCAGCTAAGAGAATGAGTGAGCAGAGTATCACAGCGTTCCTACCTATATGAAAAAATTACATGAAAATTCTTGTTATTTGATGTATCGTGTAAATCCATGTATAAATCCATGTACCTCTAATGACAAAGTGGCACATAAACTGCATTTATTACAATGATGAGCTCATCTTAGAAAATATTTAACTTAAAATTAAAAGATAAACTTAAATGGCTACTGAGATCAATAAAAATAATTTAGAGAATGTCTTAGTTATTATTCTGATGTTGCTGGTACAAATACCTGACACACAAGCTTAGGGAAAAAAAGGTTTATTTAGCTCACAGTTCCTGGAGGTTTCAAGATGCTGTCCCTGCATTATAGGGACTGGAGGCGGGGCTGGGGCACTGTCATGTCCAGGATGATCTGCTCCATACCTAGAGACCACTTCCTGGAGAGTTGGGGAACCTCTGACATCGAGTGCTATCAGTTTAATGGTTGACACCTCTCTTGGCCATGCCCCCTCAAGCCCTACCCCTTGAGCTGGGTGCTTGACAGCCCCATGATTTACATGAGGCTTTCAGAGGACAGCTAGATACAAACCACAACAGATAACTTGCATAATACTTATTAAATATAATTTTTGTTCTGTTTTGTTTGCCTTGACCTTTCTATTTCCACTACAAACTTTTTGAGCATGTCCAGGGCATGGGTTATACAAAAAGAAGTTCCAGAGATTTTCAGTAGTTTAATACACCATTAGTTATTAAAGATATGTCACAGATGGGCAGTCAGTAAGTGAAGAAAATTAATCAAATGAACATTTGTACTTATGTTTTCATATTTATTTTTTATTTATGTGTTTGATACAAGGTCTCACTACACAGTTCAGACTCGTGATCCTCCTGTTTTTAGCCTCCCCAATGCAGGGATTACAGGTGTGTACCATCGCATCCAAACTACTTCACTGACTCAGCACGCCCCAGGGGCAGGGCCAGTGAGGCATGCAGGACCAGGGATCCATCCCTGGTTCATGAGTATGCCAAAGCAGACACTAAGCCTGCTGAGCTACCTCTCCAGCCTTATTATTTTTTATTTTTTAAAGAGAATAAAAAATAGGAAAAACAAAATCATTGGATGGAATACAAACACAGAATTTCACTAAACAACACAATGAGAACTCAACAATGGTGTTACATTGCATATTACTGTGTTTAAATTAGTAGGTCAGATTACCAGATATAGGCTTGCAAAATTGGTCCAAAATATTAAATAAAAGGAAAAAAAACGTTAAGGATAGGTATTCTGATAGTTCAATTCCTCAGAGTAAACTTACTGCTATTGTACTACAAACTGGGTTTGATGAGATAGCTCAGCAGTCTAAGCTCCTGCCTGGCAAGTGCAAGAACCTAAGTTGGATTCTGGGTAGCACATGCTATGCTGGCCTCACTGTGGGCACACAGTGCCAGCCACCAAACCTAGGCATCGTGACACATACCCATAATCTCACCATTGGGTAGGCTGAGACAGGAGGGTCACTATGAGTCCAAGCTGTGTAGCAAGACCCTACACAAATAAATCAATAAATTAAAGATTTTAACAATTTAAAAGTTACACAAACTGATTTATCAATATAATAACACTTCACTGAGATATGTGTTTTTATGTCCCTCTTATTAGACAATGAATTTTTTTTAAACACCTACCACATCCATAGGCAGTGATGGGTGCCCTGTGGTTTCTATCACAGCTATACTTCAGTACTTTTCTTTCTTTCTTTCTTTCTTTCTTTCTTTCTTTCTTTCTTTCTTTCTCTTTCTTTCTTTCTTTCTCTCTTTCTCTCTTTCTTTCATTTTTTTGACAATGACATTCTTTTCTTTTTTGTCTTTTTGAGACAGGGTCTTTCTATGCAGTTCAGGCTGGCCTTGAGCTCACTTTTGTAGCCCAGGCTGGTCTCGGACTCGCACCGATCCTCCTGCCTCAGCCTCCCGAGTGCTGGGATTACAGGCGTGCGCCACCACGCCTGGCACAACAGTGACATTCTTAAAAATGGGGATTCTCTACTTTCTTTCATTTTTCCTTCCAGAGCCAAATATAGCACTGTAGTTAAGCACCAGATTCTCTCACTTGGGAAACACGTAAGGCACATAGAAAGCCATGTGAAGATGCGCGCACATGGGGAGATGTAAAATGTTAATGAACGCATAAGTAAGTACTTGAGCTCACTAGTGATTTAAGACAACAATGCAATGTCGCACTGTGCTCATCAGTGCTGATGAGGAAGCTGGCACCGTATTCTTATATATCACTACTACCCTAAGTAACTGCACACTCTTGATTAAATAACAGTATTTCAAGAGGTCTATTGTAAATATGTAACCCAAAATTCAAGCAAAATATTTCCATGAAGGTTCATTGTGAAAATAAAAATCCTGTTGAGATAACTCAACAGACTAAGTGCCTGCTTAGGCAAGTGCAGATTCTCAGCTCAATCCTCAGCACTACGTGCTGTGCCATCCTTGCCCCCGGGGCGCACTGTGCTGGCCACAGTGACCAGGCATAGAGGAGCACTCCTGTCATCCCAGAGTCGGGAGGCTGAAAACAAGAGGGTCATTATGAGACCCAGCTGCATACTAGGACCCTGCACTAATTACACTTTAAAAAGTAAAAATTCTAAAACAATGTAACTGTCCAAACATTTACAGTGAGTTAAGTTATTCAAAACACATGACATTTATTGTCAAGGAAAACCATGTTTGTGAAGTGCTGGAATAACACATGTAAACACTTTTGCAACATTAATTGAAAGAAGTACTAATCCTAAATATAAAGTTTTATCTATGTGTAAAAGCACTAATGCATAGAGAAAAATTATGTCACATTCTATAATAGTAGGTTTATTTATTCGTAGTTAAAGTAATTAATTTATGTCTGATTTCTGAATATAATGGTCAGGAACCAATTCCATTGGTGTACTGACTTATATATTATTTGTTTTGTGGAATGGAAATATTCACAAGCCATCTTATTGGCAAAGGTGAAAATCTGCCTGCCAAAGCTTGACCTTAGGGTACTTAGATGTAACCGATGTTTCCAATTGCCTAGATGTCCTTTCAAAGGCACTCTCTATAAGAAATACCATTTTATAAGAAGCATATAGTAGTATGCTGTACAGACTGGTCTGGTGTGTTCATAAAATGTGCTTTTATTCATTTAATTATATTCTAGTAATCACTTTCTGAAATTATACTCTGTTTATTATTTAATCATTACATGTCATTATCTTATAGATGATACCTATAGAGATATTTCCCAGTACAGTATTCACATTTATGTATAATATCTGGATGATAGACACAGGAATAAATAATTCAGTGCACACAACTGGTAATTTTCTTTTTTTTTTTTTTTGGTCCTTTTGCAACAGGGTCACATTACGCAGTTCAGGCTGGCCTTGAGCTCACTTTTGTAGCCCAGGCTAGTCTGGAACTCACATCTACCTTCCTACCTCAGCCTTTCAAGTGCTGGGATTCTAGGTGTGTGCCACCATGCCTGGATTTTTTTAAATTTTAAAAGAGTAAGAAAGAAGAAGAAAATTATATTAATAAAAAGGATGCAGCATTTCAAAACAAGATAAGAAATTAACAATAATTGTTATATTGCATATTGTTATCTTCAAGATAGTTGTTCAGATTACCAGAAATAGGCATGTAAGATTGATAAATAGTAATTAACTGTTCCTTTAAATAAAGCTGTAGAAATTATTAGTGCAATTATCTTAGCCATCTTCTGTATATTTTCCCATCCTTCTTTCTTTTATCCTTTCCCCATCCCAGTTTTGCATAGTAACTATTATCACAGTCTTTCATAGAGATGACACCAATTTATGCAACTAATATTTTTTGTAAATTTTTCGCAATGGACAGTAATGTTTCCAATAATTCTTTTCTGTTTTATTCTCACCAACAAATCCCTATATTCATTAGTATTTTGCTATTATAATAATTTAAAAGTTTTCATAGGCAGAATTCATTGCTACTCCTTAAATGACCCTTCCCACAAAATCATCTTCACTTTACATTACAAAGGTTTCCCCTAGACTTTCCATTTTCCTGTTCTTTAATTGTAGATGAGCCACCACTCCCACACTCCACATAACTGTCCAATTGATCCCCTTCCCTTTTTTAGATTAAAGTTTAAATTAAGTTCTTCAAATACACATTCCCAAAAAGTCATTTCAGAAGACAGTAGAGTAGCCTGCCATCCTACAGATCACTTTGGACAGCGTTGCGTTTCATGTTGAAGATATAGGTAGATCAACCCTACAACTGTACCCTCTCCTCCGGTGACAGACCCAGAAAATGGCCCTCCTTCACTTCCATCCCTTTTAAATGTTTGCTTATTGTAATTAAACCCAGGTCTGAACATGCTATAACTCAGTGACTGACTCTAGCCTGTCCTAGTTGGCTACAAGAATGGGTCCCATGGTTATATTGGGAGCCGTGGAACTGAAGTACAAGGTCAGTAGCTACCTCAGTCTTCTAGGCCTATTCCTTTGGACAGAACTCACAAGAGGAGACACCATTTCATTGATTCCCATATACTCTGAATGATTGTCCTGCTACTATTATCACCTTAGCAACAGAATGGGGTAATATTTTCAAAACAATCAACTTTTCTTCAACAGGAACACCAAATTAGAATGTGTTTGTTTGCAAGTGTTCCATTAAATCAAGTGCCATGGGTCGCCTGCACCATTTCTGATCTGCATCCTGAATTTAAAGATAAACTGTCAATAGAAGGGTTATTAATTTGTGTAAAATGAACCCAAGAGAAGAACCTAAATTAAAACTAAAAATCATTCTAATTTCATTTTAAAGGTCAACAAGTTTAGTGTGACATTATGTTAGTGCAATTTATTTGTAGAGAGAGATGTTTTCTTTAATCAACCTTTTAAAAAGAGAGCTGTTTAATCTTTGCCACAGAAAAACAAGAGGTTCAGGTGAAAGGTTCTTAACCAAAATATTTTGATTTTGTTTTCCAGAAGCAGAGGTTCATTGGGTCAGCACACTTTCCTGATGCTGCACGGATATCTAACACCCAGAACTTAGAAGAGATAAGCTTGATTGGCTTCACAGTTTCAGACCAAAGTCACTCAATTCCGAAGGGTGATGGAAAGGTGTGGTAGAGTAAAGATGCTTAGTTCACAGCGGCTGAGGGGCAGAGCACAGAACAGCACCGGAGAGAAAGGGAAGTCCCTACGTGATGTTCCTGTGACCCCCATAGGCACCCCTGAGACCATGCTTTGCCAATCAATCAGGTTGACAATGGAGTCAACTGGTCACAATCACATAGCACTCACTTTTCACGATATCAGATCAAACTTTCACCCTGGTTGCTTCTTTTGTTTTATAAATTATAGCACTACAAGTAACAAAAATTGTAATCTTCTGAGGTATGACCTTACTAATTCCCAAATTCAATACAGAAACATCTTGTTGGACTTTCAAATCTTGGAAAAGTAACCAAAAATCCTACAGTCCATTCTATCCGGCTTTGCACATCCCCCAAATGAAAGGACGTCCAGGTCAGGCCTGACCTCTGGAAACACCCTGTAGCCTGTCACCATTCCTTAGTATCTATTTCTGCTTTGCTCTCTGATCTCAGGTCACTGCTGACCAAGTTCTCCCTACAGCCCTGCTTATGTTATAATCAGCCTATTCCTATCACCCTGATATTCCATCGGTCATTCCACTCACCCTTCATTTACTACCTTTGCAAGCTTCAAGTTCAAAGAAAGTGCTGTACTTTTATGATTTTTTAATTTTTATCTATTTTTTATTTTATTTTATTTTATTTTATTTTATTTTTGTCTTTTTGAGACAGGGTCTCACTATGCAGTTGAGGCTGGCCTTGAGCTCACTTTTGTAGCCCAGGCTGGTCTCGAACTCACTTTGATCCTCCTGCCTCAGCCTCCCGAGTGCTGGGATTACAGGCGTAAGCCACCACGCCCAGCCTTTTATGATTTTTTTAAAATTTATGTATTTAGTACAGGTTCTCACTATGCAGCTCAGACCCACTAATTCTTCTGTTTTCAACCTCCCCAGTGCTGTGATCATAGGTGTATGCTACCATGCCCAGACTCAGTTGCCAGCTCTTGTGCCTGGGGGCAGGACCAGTGTGGAATGTGGTTCTGGGGATCCAGCCCCAGTCCCTGTGCTTGCCTATGCAGGAGCTGAGTCCTCTGAGCTATCTCACCAACCCTCCTATGATGCTTTGATTGAGATGGAAAGATGTTCACAAATGGTGTACACTCCCCTTATAGATTAAAAACATCTTCCAAAGAGTAAAGCAGCAGCAGATACCATACTGTCACCCTATTTTATTAGTGCCTCAACATGAATCCAATCAAGGCACATCTATTCTGGCTCTGGGTTGTGTCACTATAACATACCCCTGACCAATAAAAACTTTTTCTTCACTTCAACTCTCAACAAAATGGCCAAAAATATTTTCTATGTTCTTTCTAAGTGTGTCATGTGTTACGGGCACACTGCAGAGTACAACTGAGATAGCTATGGCTGTGATCACTAACTTTCTTTCAAAATAATTTAAAATAGTGGCTCAGAAAAGTAATTGTTATAAGAATTCAAAATAAGAAGCAGTAAGGTCAGCTAGAAAGAATCATATACCATCTGAATACTATTCTCAAATGTCTAGAGCTAGACATAAACTTTCTTCCCAGTCACAGATATGATTATTTGTTTACCTACTTCCCATTTCTATATAAGTATGGAGACATTAGCATCATTAGAGCAATAGCTGTCAATCACAATAGTATTGTTACGATGAATAACCAGAGATACTCAGAGAGGCTGAAATGGGAACAGGCAGATTTATTTAATGTGCAGGGCAATCTCCCTAGACTGTTGCAGTCAGGAGAATTGACCCCAAGATAAGAACACAGTGGCTTACATAGCAGTTGGCCTAGTTTCTAAAAGTAGCAGGAACTTTCCAGAAAGCAGGAGTACAGAGGTTATCTAATCACAAGATGCCAGTCATAGTCGTGAGTCACCACAGCATTTGTTAGAAGCAGCATTTATCAGAAATAGAACCGCTTACACATGGAAACTGCTTAATGTATGATCTGGGCAAGGCAGGCTGAGTTCCTCTAAAGTTTAAGTGACCTCTAGAGTGGGGTGAATGGAGAGAAGTCTCCTCACCACCACGTCAACACTCAGCTCACTCGCAACCACCACACGTCTGAGATAGGAGTGGCCATGCCGTCCATTTCACAGAAGCAGCAAAAACCAATCTGGTTGTTGGCAACCAAATCCAGAGCCAATCCAGCCCGGTGAGTGGCATCGACAACCGTGTCATCCCATGAGCCACGACCCAAATACAACCACTGAGTCCAAGCTGGCCTTGGACTCACTCTGTATCACGGCTGGCCTGGAGCTCCTGGTGCTCCTCTTGAGTCAGGTGCTGGCACTGCAGGTGTGGGCCACCACAACCACTTTACAATTATCTATCCCTCTCTCTTTATTTTCAGCTGCTTCTCTTCCCTTTAGATTTCTTCTGTCAATTCTATACTTTTAAACTAATCTTAAGGCCAGGGTTTTTGAGATGCTTCCAGTCACCACTTCAAGGATGCTTTTATCTATAGCAATCATTTTCAATATTTAGCCAAAACAACTTCCACCCGCAAAAAAAAAAAAAAAAAAATTTCTTTATTGAGAAAAATAAGTTTGAGAACTATCACCCACATGAATAAGACAGAAACTGCTCAGGCCCTCCTTGTCAAGTGTGCCACGGTGCAGGCTTTATTCTCTCCTCTGAGGCTTCTCTTCATCCCCCACACTTTGGCACACTCAATTGCTCACACTCCTCCAAACACAAGGATTCCTTTGCCCTCGTTCTTTGGATGGTGTCATGACTCTGCCTAGAATTCTCTTTGATAAACTTTCAAATTCCTTCTAAAAGGGCACCACCCAGTGGGCAGTTCATGGGGCATGAAGTTGGGGGCCTGAGAGCTTATGGTCTGCCCCACTCTGGGGCAGCATTATTGTTCAAACAGAAAAACTGTAACAATTTACTTCATTTTCACACAACACAGATTTAAGTGCATCAAAACAGAATGTTACAGCTGCGATTCATTATGCTCTTAAAATTTCATCTTATTTGTTTTTACTGAATATACTCTTTGCAACATTTGTAATGTTTTGTGAAAAATTATCTTTAAAATATTACTGTAAATGTGGTTATCAGTATTTCCTTTATGCACATCAATTAAACACTAGCACAATTTTTTTTTTCAGGATCGGAGATTAAACTGAGGTTCTTGCATTTGCCAGGCAAGCACTTATTCTACTGAGCTATCTCCCCAGCCCTCACTACCATGACTTATTATGGGCCATAATTTGTTAAGGGTCATATTAAATCATGGTAATAACAGATGGCTCATTTGAACTATACTTGATGTTGAGCTAAGGCATCCTGTGTGTACCTGGCTGCATGGCGGCTTGCAGCCCAGTTGCGGGGTTCTCATAGGTGTCTCTGCCTTGCGGCCTTTGGGGTCATTCCTGTGTAAGCAACCAGGTAGCTTCCCATGATGCCGCACTGACCCATGAGGCAGCCTGCAGCAGGGACAGCACTCTCACATGACTTTGGCTCCCATACACGTGTCTTTCTAGCGCTAAGATGTTGTGGAAGGTTCTCAGTGCAATTATGCTAAGGCAACGGTTAGAACCCAGCTTGCCAGTTCATCTATCCTGTGTTCTTGTCGTGTTCATGCTTATAAAAACGATGTGTGACAATCC
Organism: Myocastor coypus; assembly: GCA_004027025.1. NCBI lineage: Eukaryota > Metazoa > Chordata > Mammalia > Rodentia > Myocastoridae > Myocastor > Myocastor coypus. Next base: position 9,952 of record PVJA010005398.1, read on the forward strand.
AAAGCAAGTAATGTAATACGAAAAAGGACATCATTGCTCTTATTTGTATCTTGTTATTCTCTCTGCTCATGTAATTCTGCATATGTAATTGTTACATATAGTTTATTTTTTTCAAATTTCCAGTAATACTGAAAATGAAATGGGCAAAATTGACTTTGCCAAGAAAACACCATTCTAGATTACTGCAGTTTTTCTATATAATGAATAAAAACAAATTAGCCATAAGTTATCTTGATTTTTTTTCTCTATAGGTCACTTTAATTTTCTACCCTAAGTGGCAATATAGGTTATTTTTGTTCAATGAATAATTATACGAAATCAATTCCACTATTCTCAAGACATCATTTTAATTTTTCTCTCTTAAGTAGTTTAACATATTCAAACCTCCCCCATGGCTACCTTGTCTACTGCCACTAATTTTTTTTGAAGTTGTTCTCCTCTTTGAAGCTTTCCTGACTCATCACTGCAGAAACAGAAAGTGAGTTCAAGAAAACACTTGAAGCTTTTCCAACTAATTTTTGAAGTTGACTTCCCAAGCTAAACAATAACCTCTGTAAAGCAAAATCTACAATGCTGTACAATAATTTTTATTTCTATGCTTATTGGCCATATGTTACTTGATGCCAAATGATTACCAACAACAACAAAAATGAACAAAATGATTGCCTTATTCTGGGTCTAAAGTTTAGCTTGCATGTTAACTATAAAAGAGAAATAAAGTTTAAAATGTGTTGTGTTTTATAGAAACATAAAGTGACTAGAATTCAAGTGGATCAATTGCAGTTCAGTGTCTCTAGATACACAGAACTTACAAGGAGAAGGAAATTCTATTTACCCTAAGTTGATCAGTACACCCTGTAGGTATATGTTCAAATATCCTAGATTAGTCTGTGCAAGTGCTATACATTAATCAACAGATTTATGTAAAAGAAATGCTGGCTGACCTATGAAGGGAAATGATCTTTGATAAGTGGTAAGTTCTATGAAAGATACAAACCCAAACACATGAAACTGGCAATGGCAAAAGCACCTCCTCTGAAAATGGTCCTTCAGGCCTGCAGTTGGAAAAGGGAGCAAGCACAGAGCCGGAATCAGTCTTCATTGCAGGAGTCCAACTCCTAGGGCCCAGATGCCCGCTGTGCTAGGGGCAACACTGAGAAGAGATAGTGATGCAGGACTTGGAAACCCCGCATCTGAGTTGGGAGGGGCTGAAGACAGTCTCCCCGAAGTGCTTACAATTTTGCAGTTCGTGTCTTCCAAGCAGAAGTTTCAGGATAGGGCATCCCAGGTACTCCCCTATCCCCAGAGGTGGTGGGCCAAGCTATTCAAAATAAAACCCTCTCATGCCAGTTTTCTTAGTGATCTCTCTATCCATGGAGAAGATGATGTGTAGGTCACCAGAAGTGCTGTAGAAAAACAGGCTGTTATCCTTTTTTTTTTTTTTTTTTTTTTCTTCTAGGTTTTTCTGTAATATGCTTTATGCCCATATACCATCTGACTCTCAACAAATAAACTCAGGTGGAATGGAACTCAAGACAAGAATTTACAGTAGTACTGTGATGTTACTCTACTGAGTAGGAAATAATTGCCTGCTTGTCTTCTGGCTCAGAGGTCTTGTGTCTTCTGTCATTATTTAGCACTATTTAAAATATGCATATGTAATACACATATTTACATAGATATGTATAAATCATTGTATATTATAATGAAATAAGTGTAGCTTCCAAATGGGGTCTCTGTCAGAACCTCTACGCTCTCACACAACCTCAACTTGCCTTTTAAAGTTGTGTTTGTTAAGCGAGTGGTCTTGCCCAACCAAGAGTGAGGATTGAGGGCAGACCTACTGAGCTAACAGATGGGCTTTGCTCTAGTTTATTTCCTGACTTTAATATCCAATGACCCAAATTCAGTTTCTTAAAATTAATGGAAGGGAATTCAAGGTTTCTTGTTAGGCAAAGGAAGTGTATCTTGCCTTACACTGAACAGTTATGATTATTTTAGAGTGGCAGGAACTCTTTTTGATGAAGGAAAAGGAGAAAAACTAAATAGCTATTTCTTTACCTTGAAACTGGTAAATATTTTAAGTCCAGCTACTTGTAATACTGGAGTTCATTCTATGTTTTTATTTCATCTGTGAAGTTGCAGAAAATCCATTGCAGGAAATCTGTCTATGCACTAGAAACCCAAAGAACTCAGCTGAGGGTCTGGGTATCACAGCAATGTCTGTGCTAAGAAGGCCCCCAAGGTTATTGCTGGAAGCTAGAAAGTCTGTGCTCAGGGAATGAAAGGTCTAGACCAGTAAGCTGAAGAACATGTCCAGGATCCAGGAAGCCATGCTGCTGGTAGGGACCAGAGCTCTCCCAAAAGATGCCACAGCCCTGCTCAGCAACAACACAGTCTCAAGACCTTTCAACAGTGATAACATCTGAGTTCATAGGAGGGAAGCCAGTGTGACAAGCTTCTCCAGGAGACTGAATAGTGTACCATCTTCCCATCCAGATCCAGGAAGCAATGCTCAAAGTAATGGCTTCCCAAAATAGTCTCTCCCAAAGTGGACCATAGGCATTCACAGTGACAGCAAGGTCCATTGAACAGAGGAGTTTGTATCAGGACATCCAGCATGACAGACTCCCCCAAAAGAGCCAACAGCATGCTCACAGCTCCTCCTCTTTTCCAACCCTCCTAAAATTTTGTTGACAATGATTCTCAGGTGGGCCTTCCATGCCCAGCACCACACTGGCTCATTTTTTTTCAGCTGGGTGCTGCAAGTTGACCCCCAGTTGTTGATCTGTAGTAGGGCTGGCAAATAGCTCAGAGCATTAAAGTGCCTGCAAGCAGGCACAAGAGCTCGGGTTTGACCCCCGGGGCATACTCTACCGGTCCCACCCCCAGGGCATGCTGAGACAGCAGTTGAGACTGAGCATGGTGGTGCATGCCTGTGATCCCAGTTCTTGACAGGCTGTAAACAGACAGATCATTGCAAGTCTGATCTAGCAGTGAGACTCTGAACACCCTGTAGCCCCTTCCCTAAAATGCAAAAGAAAAATAAATAAATAAAGCAGTGTAAACTCATTTGCTTGGTTAAGATAATTCAATTGTATGGAGTTGGCTTAGTATGTTTTGCAAAGTAAAAGTAAACCTGGGTCAGTTTAACTGTCTGAAATTAGGATTATGGAATTTCATATATATTCCTACATATCTGAGCTACAAAAAGAATATCCGCATCGCTACTGGCATAGGTTTGAAGTGGAGTTTCATTTAAAGTAATTAGTTTCAATTGATTAATGCAGAACCATGTTGGAAGGCCCTGTCCATGGATCTATTTTCTTTGATATGTTTGCAGCTTAATGCACTGCAGGGTACAGTGTTGTTCAAATTCTTCAACTTTAATTATACTTCCTTTCATTTCATCTAATGAAAACCCCAAATGGATATTCTGACAAAATTTGATTTCCCAATGCACAGTGCTGTGCAGCGTTGCAGCTTCAGCTCTTGATCTGCAAATCACCTCTTTCCTCCTTGGCATGTACACGATAAAATTATTTAAGGTGTATCATAGAGACTACAGTCAAGAGATAGACTTCAAATTTGATTGTCAAAAATGTAACAAACTGAAACAACAAAATAGCACTGCTGCTCTCCCAGCTTAAAAGACTGTGACACCATCTCTTCTCTCTTTACAGACACTTTGCAGATAAGTAATAGGATTGTGCACAAGGACAGATCACACAGTAAACTGGAGAGTCCTTTCTTCAAACCCTCCCACCTCACTTTAATTGCAGCTAGCAGGTTGTCACAGGGCATGAAGTACAAAGCAGTCAAGAATGGGCAGAATACTGGATAGTCCTCAGTGTAGTTTCAAAACCATCACTTAAAGAAAGCACGAGAAAAACAGTCATTTGGATGACGTAAAATTAGATTTCTTAAGACACTCAGGAATATACCTTCAGTAATAATGTCACACCATTAGTTGAATTGACGAGGTACCCTAATGGGTATTTTCTTCACCAGCTTTTTAAATTATGCAAAATGTGTGAGGCTGCTATATAAATGTGTCAGGCTGCTATATAAATTGTACAATTAGAAACAAATTCTTCCCTTCATTATACATGTTTCCTTTAATTTTGATATATGTTACATATTTGAATATCGTGTCCTTTTCAAAATCTGGATGTATGTGCCCATGCTAAGTAGCAAAGGCCTTGTCACATTTCTTTGTCTTCTCGCCCTTTCCCATCTGTTTTTTTTTTTTCAATAGAAGCCTCATCCACACAAGTATTGCATGAGCAAGAATCTAAATTCATCAACAGTTGCCTTTTCTTGCATTTCTAAAACTGGAAATTTTATCTGGCAACAATCTGGTGTTAACAATTCCGAACTTTTCAGTCTCTTTCCTTCTCTTCTCTATTGGTGGGGGAACATTATTTCTATGATGTGAAACAGGACAGCACTAGTGTAATTCTTAACTATATATCTTGTAAATTAGCCCTTGGCTATATCATATACTAAAGAGACAACTGCAGTGAGAAAGACATTATAGGAAAGCTACAGTGAAAATATTTTACAAAAACTATTCTGTTGGCAAAGATCAATACACATACACAGACACATACACACTACATAAATATCTCTTACAACATGCAATAGCATGCATTTGACCCCAGAAAACATAAAATTATAGCGATATTAAAAATGAATCATTAAGGGAAATAGTACTTAGATGACTGTTCAAGAGGTCTACCATACCATGGTAACACATGTAGTCTTAACATGTTTTTTTATAAATACAATATCAAAAACAATAGCCTGACATTCTTGGTGTCTGATATTGGAGGATTCCAAGATTGAATCCAGACTGGATGCTTAAATGAACTAATAAGATGATTTTCAAAATTAAAGTTAGCTTGGAATGGCAAGGGAAGCAGTTCCACTATGTTAATCCAGTGTTAGGGCACCAGTACAAAAACCAAAATTAATGTCCTTTTATTTCTAATTATATGTTATTGGTAACAGAGTTAGTCAACTAATATTTTTTTGGTCTTTTTGAGACAGGTTCTCCTTATGCAGTTCAGGCTGGCCTTGAGCTTACTTTTGTAGCCCAGGCTGGTCTCGAACTCACACCTATCCTCCTGCCTCAGCCTCCCAAGTGCTGCGATGACAGGCATGCACCACCACACGCAACCAGGTCAACTAATATTAGTGACCTCTCAGATGGTACTAGAAAAACTGACTTTCCACATGCCAAAGGCTAAAACTGGACCCATGCCTATCACCATACAATAAACTACATTCAAAATGGATGTAATATTTAAATATCAAAACAGAAACACTAAATATTCTGGAAGAAAATGTAGGTAAAAATCTTAAAGACAAGCTGGGTGTGGTGGTGCATGCCTATAACTAAAGCACTGGGGAGGCTGAAGCATGAGGACTGCTGTGAGTTCAAGACCAGCCTGGGCTATAAAAGTGACCTCAAGGCCAGCCTGAACTACATAGCAAAACTTTGTCTCAAAAAGACAAAAAAGAAAGAAGAAAGAAGAGAGAGAGAGAGAGAGAGAGAGAGAGAGAGAGAGAGAGAGAGAGAGAAAGAAAGAAAGAAAGAAAGAAAGAAAGAAAGAAAGAAAGAAGAAAAAAAAAGATCTTAAAGACATAAGTGTAAGTAGAGAGTTCATGAACAAAACACAAACTGCACAAGAAATAGTTTAATCAGCAATTGGGATCTCATCTTTTTGAAATGTTTAGCCAGATGTGGTGGTGCACACCTGTAATCCCAACACTAGGGAGGCTGAGGCAGGAGGAACAGTGTGAGTTCAAGACCAGCCTGGGCTACAAAAGTGAGTTCAAGGCCAGCCTGAACTGCATAGCAAGACCCTGTCTCAAAAAAAGATTAAAAAAAAAAAGAGAGAAATGTTTCTGCATGCCAAAAGAAATCACCAACAGAGTAAAGAGAAAAACCTTAAGTTGGGAAAGAATTATAGCCTACTGTCTCTCAGAGAGAAATCTTCTATCTAGAACATATGAAGAATTAAAAAAAAAAAAAGAAAGAAAAAGCAGACCTCCAAAATTCAAAGACCCAATCAAAAAATAGTCATCTGAGATTAATGTACATTTCTCATATGAAGAAATATAAGTGGCAAATAAATATATGCAAAAATATATATATTAACGTTATAAGATAATACTTTGTCAACAACCACGCACATCTGAGTGCACCTATCTGTATGCCACGTTCTGTTCCATTGGGTCTGCACATCTGAATCGGTGCCAATAACATGTTGCTTTTATTACTGTAGTCTGAGGATGTAGCTTGAATTCCAGGATTGTCATTGCTCTGCTTTGCCCTTGTGATTCATGATTGCCTTTGATATTCTGGGTCTCTTCCAGATCTACATAAAACTTCAGGACTTTATTTCATAGTTCTGTAAAAAAAATGCTATTTTATATTTTGATTGTGATTCAGTTACATCCGCAAATCAGTTTTGGTAATATAGTCATTTTACAAAATTAGATTTTTCCATCCGGGAAAAGAGGATGTCTTTCCATTTTCTGGAATGCTCTACAATTTTTTTTTTCAGAGTACTAAAGCTTCTGTTGTAGAAGCTTTTCACCTGCTTGCATAAATTATTACCTAAGTATAAATCTATTGTTAGTGATATGTTTGTTTGTTTTTTTCCTTTTTCTTTCTGTTCATTGTCGGTGTACAGAAACACCATTGATCTTTTTTGTGTTGATTACTTTTCATATTTTAGATAAGGTTCTACAGGGTGTTCAGGGTCTCATTACTAGATTTAATTCATAGTGATCCCCCTGTTTACAGTCTCCCAAGAGCTGGGATTATAGGTATACACCGTGGCCAGTTTCAATTGCCAATTTAGCATGCCCTATGGGCGGGGCTGGCACAACAGCCCAGGGATTGAATCCTCAGCCCCTGAACCTGCTTGCAGGTGCTTTAATTCACTGAGGTATTTGGGTAACCCTTGTGTGTTGATTTTGTATTCTTCTAGTTTAGAGTTTGTTTACTAGTCTTCAGAATATTTTGGTGGAAATTTTGTGATCTTCCGTGGTTCATCTTATCTTTTTGGACTTATTTTCCCATACATATCCCTATTATCTCTTTCTCTTCTTTTTTTTTTTTGTCTTTTTGAGACAGGGTCTTGATATGCAGTTGAAGCTGGCCTTGAGCTCACTTTCGTAGCCCAGGCTGGTCTCGAACTCACACCAATCCTCCTGCCTCAGCCTCCTTAGTGCTGGGATTACAGGTGTGAACCACCACGCCCAGCCTTCTTTTTCTATTTTGATAGTTCTGACTAACATTTGAAGTATTATATTGAACAGAAGTGGTGAGTGTTGTAAACTTTCCTGTTTTCTGAGTTTAGGGGAAAATTTTTCAGTGTTTTCACCATTCAGTATGATATTATCAATGAATTTGTTATCAATGATAGTTTTCAGAATGATCTAAGGTCTTTCTATGCTACTGTATTCAGGGGTCCTTTTATCAAAAGTGAGTGCTGCATGTTATCAAAAGCTTCTTTATATTTACTGAGATGACCATGTTCCTTGTTTATGTTTATGCTATGTATTACAGATATTGATTTATTCATATTGAAATATCATTTGAGCACCTGGGATAAAGCTAACTTATATGCTGTATGACCTTTTTAAATAAGCTGTTGCATTCTTTTCACAGGCATATTACTGAAGATTTTTGTAGCTATGTGCATTAAGAAGATTATTAGCTTGCATGATTCTTTTATGGTTATATCTTTGTTAGGCTTGGGAATGAAGATATCACTAGCATCTAAGAATAAGCATGGCAGAGGTACTTCTTCTTTTATGTCACTGAAGATCATGAGGACCAATGGCACTTCATTTCCTGGTAGTGATTACAAAATTAAGAAGCAAATCCATCGGGTTCCAATCATGTTGTTGTTGCTGTATCAATTTCACTGCTTATTTTTGGGCCTTTGGCATTTTGTATCTTCTTGACTCAGTTTTGTGAATTCACACCCATCTAGAAATCTGTCCATTTCTTTTAGTTTTTCCATTTTTTTTTGAGGACTGGTTCTTAAAGTAATTGCTTATAATTCTCTACAATTTATGGGAACTCATTGTGACTTCATCTTTTTTGTTTTCATATGCATCGATATGAGGTTTTCTTACTTCCCAATTTAACATTGGCTTAACTACACAGACATGATTTTTGCTCTTACTGTCTACAATACAAACATATTAGTTACAAAAGTTTGTCAAATTCATCACTACCCATTATTAGTGTTCCTAAAAGCAGTTCCATAAATATAAAATTACAACTGCCATAACCACACCATCTCTCTTGAGTAAGAATTTTGGTAGGTGCTAAGGGTATAACTGCACCAAAGCTCTACACTAAGAAGACAGTGTTATACATACTGACAAAGAGAAGGAGCAAAATGCAATCTCAGGCCCTGAGCCCACCCAGAACAAATGCAGGAAACACTAGCATAGAACAAAATTGGGAATCACACAGCTTAAATCACTGAATTAATAGCATCTGAAGCAAAGGAACAACTGCAGAAAATTATAGAGGAAATCAGATCAGAAATAATCTCTGAATTTAAAAAAGAAAAGTAACTTCAATGAAAGAATTAATAATTGCTTCGAAAGAAGACACTGGTAAAAGCTTCGAAGGAAGACACTGGTAAAAAGTTGGAAGAGAATAGAAAAAGAATGGAATCCTTGAATGAGCAATATAGGAAAGGAAGAGATCACACGAAGCTGTTTCAAATGTTATACAAGAAAATAAAATATCAGTCACAAGCTGGAAAACCATATGAATGAAAGTGAAGATAGAACTTGAGATTTTGAAGACACCATTGCAGCTAGCTAACAGATAAGAAAGGATCTCTTTAAAACAACCAAGATGCAGAAAAAAATAATTCCACATCTGCAAGGTGATGCAAAGATGCACAAGACGAATAACATCAACAAGAAAGGAGTCAGTAAAATTATACAAAAAGAACATGGGCAGAAGTAATAGCAGAAAACTTCCAAAATCTGGGAAAATGATTTGTCATTCAGTAACTAAAGCATATAAAACTACAAATAACATCAATCCAATTGAAAACACAACCAGGCCTAGCATAGTCAAGTGCCCAGAAATCCAGCACAAGGATAACATACTAAAACTCATTAGAAAAAAGGAATACATCATATGTAAAGGAAAACCCATCAGAATAATGGCAGTTTTCTACCAATAAAGTATTTTTTCTGATAGTGTAAACACATCCATTGCTAGCAGAGGAGGGCTCTCCAGGACAGTGCCACTCAGGGTGTTCATAAGAAGCATTGAGTTATACCATGTCCGTGTGGAGGATGGTACAGGGTAAACGCATTGCATGATGTGCAGAAGGAAGTTAGTAACACAAGTGATGCTTTGTCCAGCTGTCGTGTGGCCCATTGGTTGTTTCTGTTTGTTTCAAGTTCTGCCCATTGAAGCAATGCTGAACAGGTCTTCATTGTTAGTGTGAAAGACCCCTAAATGTTTGAAGTCACTGTATTTTTAGATTAAGATACACTGAAGATAATTTACTCTGCATTTCATCAACAAATGTTTAATTGAAAAAATAAAATCATGTGGCTTTTAGTACATTGTAAATTCTGTTTCCAGGGTATAGCTTATTTTCTAGAAAGATAGAAATCTCATATTGAAATTCTAGTCATTAAATTGAATATATTTGGGATATTAGCAAATTTGGAATGAAACAGAATATACCAGTGAGGCAAAGGCATAATATAAAATGAAAACCAAATACAGTATTTATTGTGATGTATTACTATTCCTAGAATACAGAACAAATAGCAACTTTTTTTTTTAAAGACACATGGTAAAGTATTATTGGCCTCTCTGAAATTCTAAATATGGGAAATTTTCCTATATACATGCTACATAAATGTTTTCAAAATTTATGCAATATTAAATTTTAAGAATTAGTCATGCTTCTTGAGTCAATTTTTGAATTACAAATCTGATCAATGAACTTCAGAAAGAAAAGTATAATTTTTTGTCCACTCATAGAAAGATCATTGAGATTTTTAATGATAGTTAAGACTTTTTAACAATAATTATAACTTTTTTCCTTTCTTTCATGTTTGAAATAGCTCTAGCTAGCTTTCTTTTCTTCCCTTTTAGGTTTCTTTTCTTCTTTCATTTTTAGTTGCCGAGTAAAAATGAAGGAAATATTGGCTGTAAGCTAGAAAAGTAACTCTGTTATTTAAAGGACGGTAGCTGGAAAATATTTTTAAAAGCAAGTGATTTTTCACCTGCTTCTGCATATAATAGCAGCGGCAAACTTTGGCAAGAGGTTTTGGGCTCCACATTATCATAGCACTGCAGACACAGAATTAGTCACTGACTCATTCATCTTAAAATTGCACTGGTATTATTTTCTCTTGAAAAACTGTATGAAAAGAGGGAAGAAATCCTTTTCACATTCGAGTCAGTCATAGGTGAATATATAAATTTACTATAGAATCAGAATTAATGAAGCATGTAACAATTGATAAGCAGCTTTTTCAAAGAAAGCAAAAGGAATGAATTTATGTAATTGTTTGATGAAAAATAGCTAACATCTTACAGTTTATTATTCTCACTGGTTGAGATTAACTTTAAGCACGCATTTTCCTTATGTCATCACTATTTGTACTTTGTTATATCATAAGATTTTTATTAAGTAATGATAAAAGTGTTCAGTGAGAGAGGATTGAAAAGAGGTCCAAATGCTATAATATGGTAACTGAAAAAAAGCATAGAAAGTATCATTTTATTTATTGGCAGAAGTTAAAGTTAGCATAAATCTACCACGTCATAGAATGTATTTCTTTTTTCTTTTCCTTTTCCTTTTTTTTTTTTTTTCCTTTATTATGGCTGGCTCAGCCTGCCTTGGGGATGGGGCTGACACAGCGTGTGGTTCTGGGGATTGAACCGTGGTCCCTGTGGTTGCCCAAGCTTTCCTAAGCAGGCACATTAGATCGCTGAGCTATCTCACCATCCCAGAAATGCATTTCATTGTGTGGACTCAAGTAGGAGCCATGCCGTGAAAAAACTGTGGTGAGTCAATGATTTTAACTTATGAAGCACTTTAAAGGAGAGAAAATTTCAGGCTGCAGTTGGAATCATTTATCATTTGTCTTAGCTGTTGATGTTTCTGAGAAAAAATAACTGTTACCCATTGTTGGCGGGGGGGAAGATTTATTCAACTCATAGTCAGCAGAAGTTTCAGTCCATAATCAGCTGGCTCCAAGGCAGGGGGACATACGGCAGAGAATGAACTACTCGTGGTTGTGAGAGACAGCAGAAGCAGTAAGAGGGAGAGAAAAACAGTGACGTGCAAGCTATTGATCCTATGTTGTATGCAGATTATCTGCCCTAAAATGAGCAGCACTCAGTACCCTCAATCCTAGCCAGAACTATGCCAAACTAATCATTGGAATGATTTGCTAATCACACACACACACTGAATCCTAGCATCGCACACTCTAGATTCTTCCACCTCCAAAAATCCAGCCCCCACAACTGTATAAATCTTTGTGGGGACAGCTAGCCCCAGATCATAACACTATTTTGTTAAAGTTCATTTTCTTGCCCTGCAAAGTAATAGTTCTTAGCAAGGAGGAGTACTAAGGAGTATAACACAATGCTTGTATTTTAATATATGTTATTAGTAGGACATGTTTGTAAAGGTTCTCTAAAATAATACCTTCTGTTAAGATTCGTATCTTCTTCCCTTGGTTTTTGGCACATGACAATTCTAAAGGTTATGGTTTCATCCAGGAACATGTGTGTGTGTGTGTGTATCTGTGCATGTGGCACACGTTGGTTACTCCCACTGCCACTACCCCCTTACTCTTCCAATATCACTGCCTCAAATTCCCTTCCTCATCCCTAATAGGCCCTCTCTCCTTTCCTGCTATCTCTTTCCATTTTATGAAGCACCATGTGATATCTGTCTCTTTGAGTTGGTCTTCTTTCCCTTAATATGAGGATCTTATATTCTACCCATTTTTTTTCCTGCAGATAGCATGACTTCTATCCTTCTTTATGGCTGATTAATGCTTTCTTGTGTAGACATTGTATATTTTCTTTGTCACTTGTATGTTGACAGGCACCTACACTAATTCTGTAGCTTAGCTATGGTGAGTCAGACCACAAGGGACATGAGAATGTAAGCATCTTGATAATGTGTTGCCTTGAAATTTTCCAGGGTTATATGAAAGTCCAGTACAGCTGGAGCAAATGGCATCTCTATTGTTAGTTCTATAAGGAACGTCCATACTCACTGGCATAGAAGCTGAACCAATTTACTTTTCCACTACACTATAGTATTTAGTGCCTTGTATATACTTAATGATGTCCTTTCTCAGGTAACATGGAACCTCAACATAGTTGTGATTTATAGCCTCTCAATAACTAATAAAGTTGAATAATTTGTTCACATACTTATGAACCATTTCTAGCTTGTTTCTTAAGAAATATCATTTAAGATCCTCTGTTAGTTTCTTACCTTCACTTCAGTGTTCTTTATCTATTCTGGTTACTAAGCCTCTGTCACAACATTAGCTGGCAAATGTTGCCTCCCATTCTGCAGGCAACCTCTTCACTCTGTTAAGAGCACATTATAGTAAGTGGTAAAACTAAAAGTGGGTACAAGAGTGTATTAGTCTTGTGAAAGTGATTGGAAACAAAGAAATAATAGCCAGTAAAATAATTTGTCATTCTTCAAAGTATCATGCTTCCAGCTCTTCTTTTAAAAAATAATGCAGCATTGTATAAAACTCCACTAAAATTTTTGGTATTTTAATCACACTATCTTATGTGTTAAATTTTACAGCAAATAGAAACAAAGAAGCAAAGAAAAATATGGAGTTTCTTGCTTTTCCTATGAGGGAATATTGAGATTTTATAACACACTGAACACAAAGAAAGATAAATATCAAATGTAAAAAATGTACAGTACTGAGGGGAAAATGGTACACATGCCTCATGTTAAAAACAGAAGATACAATTGCCCTTCTTTATTGTTGATAAATTTATATCTCCATATCTCTACTTACCTATCTTTCTATATATCTATATCTATGTCTATATCATCTATATGATAGCTATAGATCTCTCACAATTTTATCTATTCTTCAGTTGGTAGGCATACAGACAATATCCATAACTTAACAATTATGAATTGTACTTCTATGAAAGTTAATATGAAGACTACCTGTTTTAGGAACAATACTTGGAAGAAGTACACCTGAGTCAAAAGGAATTTCTAGTTTTAATTTTATTTGTAAGAAAATGAGTTTGTCTTAACATCATAATTCCATGACATTTTCGATAAGAAGGTTAAATATTGCATGATTTCTCTAATATAAGAACCTCCTAAAATAAATAATTGAAAGTGCAAAATAAAAGAGACATAGTAGGACACAGCAAGGTGGACTCTGGAAAATGAACTGCAGAGGGGTGGAGAGATGAAGGCCAGGCTGGAAGCAAGATGATCATGCAACATAATCACCATATACATACCGACTCCTGTAATTACCAAGATTAATGGAATTACTATGTATGTCAAACATGTACCACTAAAAAGAATATTATAAAAGTAAACTAAGCCAGGCATGGTGACACACACCTGCAATCCTAGCAATTCAGAGGCTGAGGCAGGAGGATTGATGGGACTTTGAGACCAGCCTGAATGCATAGCGAGACCCTGCCTTAAAAAGACAAAAAATAAAAATAAAGGTAAATAAAAGAAGAAGTAAATTAAAATACCAAGTGTCCTTCTTGTATGACCAAAAGGAAAACGCAATACCTGATACCCACAATTTCATAAAGTTCAGGTTTAATTTGCCTTATGGTTTCAAAGGTTAAAGTTCGTGGATGGCTGGCTCTAAGGCAGAACAGCAAGGCAGAGAGATGAGAGAAAATAAAGCTGCTTACTTCATGGAACCAGGAAGAGGATGTAAAGTACATGAACAGAGCCAGGGAGAGACACCTTCAATGCCATGCTCCAAGGACCAATCTACAACTAGGCTCCCCTACTAGCCACAAATTAAGCCAGGAACATCAATGGATTATTCTACTGAGGAGTAAAGTGCCCTCAAGTTCCAATTACCTCTACAGGAGGTTTTTATTCCACTCAAGTTGCCAATTAAGCACAACAGTCACAGATTGCTATTGCCTCATAAGTTTTAAGCCTATAAAATGTACAAAATAAACTCTATGGAATGATGCTTGACACAATGCTGTGTATATGTTCTGATGAGTGACTTGATAATGTCACCCTAAAATATTGTCTGCTATATCTCAACATGGTAGCTTTAGAAATTTTGCTCAAACTAGAGAAATTAATTATCTAGTCTTTAACAAATATTGCAGTTATTAGTAAAATGAAAGGGCACAGTACATTAATTAATTTTCCTGCTGAGATGTAACAGTGAGACCCCACTGATTGATTATCCAGAGGAAACAGCAGGGTTTGTTTTTTGTTTTTTTGTTTTGTTTTGTTTTGTTTTTTTCTGTAGGGTAGAAAAGGAACAAGTACTTCAAGGAAAAGAAGCTAAGCCAAAACAAGGAGTCAATCAACGATGGTAATTCAGCTAACTGAATTCTTTTCAGTCTGGCCAATCTCGCTGAAAAATAATTACACCCTTGGAAATAGTGGGAAGTAGATTATTATGATAATAGTAACTCAGTAGGGACAATATTTTGAAAGGTTTCATGCTATTTCAAATATGCATCATAGTTAAAGGAAAATTCTTGAAGAAAATATTCTTGTGCTCTGAAAATTAATGTATTACTATAGTAAAGTGCTCACTATTTGTTTCTAAGATACTTCCAATTTAAGATGAAATATCTCCTTATAACTTGATGTTTTTGTTCATCAACAGAAGAGGTGACCATTTTACATGATAAATATATCAGTGAATAATGTTAAAAAAAAAATCAGTGACGTTCACTCAGGTTACACATGTTCTACTGCAAACTCCACGAGTATCACACAAATCTATTACCATCAAATAAAAAAGTCCTTCCTTCCATGTCCCTAGGCCTCAGTTTCCAATACAAACATGTCTGAGCTCCAAGGATTGGACAAGAGACTATTTAATATTAGGCAATCACAGCCTTTCGATTCACATCATTCATCCTGGATCAAACCCCCCAAACCCACCTAGACTGATGACACTGAAGCACGCCTTCCCTGCTGTACAGCCCCATCAGTGGAATGTGTCTGATACTATGTATGGCTCCTTCCAAAGATGCAGACTCATTATTACTTAAATGTCACTAGAAAAGAGACATTACTCCAATAACAAAAGGTGAGAAGTGTGTCCATAGTTTATATGATATTCAGTAGGTCCTTGAAAATATTTGAGAATCCAACATAAATACATAAGGCAAGATAAATGTAACATCAGTAATCTGCCATAGTTTGTTGCTAGATGTCTCCCTGAAGTCTTGTATAGTCATTCCTTTTCTTTTTTGTGGGGAGAAGGTGGTGAATCTAGGGTATGTGACTGATTGCTAGTACAATGTTAGGATTAAGGTTGCTGAGGTTAAGGGCGAGTGATTGCTGGATCAGTCCAATGACTGGGCTGGCACAGTCCTACTGCCAGGGGATGGTAAACAACATAAAGCACTTAAAGAGGCCTGTCTCCTCTTCCCTTGTCTCCTTTCATTGTCTTCTGCCACCAGGGACTATTTCTTTTCTGCAACGCCATGTCCCTCTGCCTTGGTTCCAGACAGCTATGCATTAAAATCTCTACAAACTATCAGTTAAGTAGGCTTCTTCTTCTTCTTCTTCTTCTTCTTTAACTTTGGGCACCAGGTGTTTTGTCTCAGAAATGAGAGAAAAGTAAGCAAGACAACTCAAGATAGATAAATAATGTTCCTCAAGTCTTTCACTTAACCATCATGTAAATATACGGAGGAAAACCAACAGCAGAATTTTGGAATCAATAATTCCAACAATGCCTGAAGTGGCAAGACTGTAGAGCTGTCAACGTGGGAGGCCCAGAGAATTGAGGAGGCTCTGTGGCCCCTGGAAGGTTGGGAGAAGGACGTCAAAAGGCAGAAGTGTTTGCAAAGAGGTTCTAGACATGCGAGAATGCCTAGACTAACTGCATAACATAGATCAAGACCAACTTGACCAGGCCATAACTCCATCTATGGACAAGATGAACTAGGTTTAAAGAAAACAAAATCTTCAGGTACAGTTTGAGGCAAAGGCCCACTAGAAAGCATCAGGACCTTAATGCATGTCTCTCCATCAGTCCTGCTCTCTCCAACATGTTAATTTCATCATCAAATAGCCTATCACTCAAATTTAAGGTTTTTGAAGTGACACTCCAGGAGTAAGTGAGAGGCGCAGAACTTAAATGCAGAGAGCTTTGCCGAAAATTCTTGATATGTCTCTGCTCTTCACCGGGTCACAATTTGACAGGAAGCATGGAAGCACTAAGGGACTTACATTCTTCCAGGAACTTAGTGTGGGACCAAATTAAGCAGAAGAATGGAGCACAAGAAAGGACATGATGTTTTACAAGGATCCTTGTTGTAAGCTTGAGGACCCATTATCAGACTGAGAAAGAATGAAAGCTGAGGAGGGCATTAATTGTACCCGTGACAGTGCAGGTAGATGTTGTTTTGGACTGCTGTATACAGCCCATCACCTTCAGCTTGGTAGCTGGGTTAAACTCAAAAGGTGCCAGTCATAGAAGAACAGGAATGCATGTCTGTTGCATCAGTTGAGAATAATTCTTCCTCTGAAGGCTGTATCACAATCATGGGGTTCTTCCCTATTTTTCTCCTATAAAAAATGTTTTATTCTTAATTGTCTATATTGATGGAGTACAGTGCAATAATCGATACATATATGCCTGTGTCATGAGCATGTCAGAGTAGTTACTATTGCCATTTCTTTAACTATTTTTAAAACATTTAGCTAACAAAAATTATTATTGCATCCATTGTGAAATAGCATGACAAATGATGTTTGGTAACCAAATCAGGATAAATAACATGGCTGCCTCTTCACTGTTTCCTTTCATTGAGGTACTTCAAGCACCTCCTTTCTAGATCTTCATAAAATATAATATAATTGTGAACTATAGGTATTCTATCATTCCTTAGCATATTTCTTCTTTTTCTAATATTTTATTTGTTTTTTATAACCCTGTTATTTTTAATAACAAATAACAATGAGACAGTTTCAAAACACATTACTAGAGTGGCCACAGTAATTAATACAATGCATACTGTTGCCTTCATAATAGTTTTTCAGATTATAAGATGTAGACATGATAACTTTTCTAAAGACTATTGGTACAAATAGTTCTTCTCACTGAACTAAGAGAAAGTAGTTGTATGTGTAGTCCAATATTCCATAATAGTAATGGGTTATCAGCAGAACTGGCAATATTGGAAGCTGTGGACTTGAGCCTTTTACATATTTTAAAACTTTAATATTTTCAAATTTCTTCAAGTAAAATTTGTATAAATATAAAATATGCTTCTCTTTCCCAATATCAGTGAGTGTAGACATACTGTACAAATACTAAGGCTGACATAACAGCCTTATATTATTTATTTACAGCCTTGTATTATTTCCTTATAATTAAACAGAGCAGATGTCTACATACAGGTGAAGGCAGGCCACCACGTACGCATATATGTGCTAAACACATACATCTGTGAAATCTATGGTCACACATGCAGGTTACTGAACACAGGCAAGAGTCAGCCAGCATTAATGGGTAAATATGGCACTAACTCTTGGCCCCTGGCCACTGTAGTGGGCCAGAATCTCAATGGATGCAGGAAAGATACCCTGCTAAGAGTACAAATATAAAATAAAGTAATGAATAAAAGTAAAACTAGTAAATTCATACTCAACCCCTTTGGTAACAAGGTAAAGGCTCTTTCTACAGAAATGTACAAAGGCCACATGATTTTATGTGCTGTTACAGAGAGATCACATCTGCCTTGAGTATAACCATAGACCTCTCATGCATAAGAATCCCAGGGTTGGAAACCCTACTATGAACCAAAAACACTGAATCACCTAAGTACTTCATTCCTTCTAATAACAGTGTCTCAAAATACTGAGACATTCAGTAAAAAGAGAACTATATTACAAGAATGAAACAGTATTTTTGAGGCAGCATAAAAGGTACAGAGCCCATGGAATGATGGGATATACACTCAAGGAACCCATCAGCTTTGCATAATGTGACTACTTTGTTCCACAGAATATGAGAGCAAATACCAGGAAATGTGCAGTTATAAGGTTACATGACACAGTAACTATTTTAAAGGGGGAAAAAAAAACAGACTATTTTAGAAGAAACATTTTCACACAGTGATCTAATCACTTCAGTTGATTAGATTGTTTTCAAGAAGCTAAGGAATTTTACTTCAGTGTTTTGAAAGCATTCTTAAATTTTCTTTTGTTGAGTTTCCTTTCATACTCTGGATCTCAAAAATAACCCTGTCAAGAGCAACGACCCTAAATAACAGCCAGAAAAAAAAGAACAATGACCCAGGAAAAAAATTTAATCTCCATAACATTAGCTGGACGCAGGCCTTCTAGGTCTCTCCTTGTCCATGTCTCAGTCAGTGAGCTGACTGACTGGATGAGTGACAGGGGTATCCACCATGTGTTGGTGAATCCAGGGCCGGAGTGAGTCACATTGAACCACACTGACACTAGTTCTTTACTAGAGAAAAACAACTGTGTACAGGGAAGATGGTTATTTTTTTTCTTATATGTCAGAAAAACTTGCATATTAATTTTATACCATCCTAGAGTTAGCATTTTTATAATAATTTCAAGAAAAGCTGGAATAGAGCTTATATTAAAATAAAAGTAATATAAATTAATCACTGCAAAAAGCTCAGTCTACCTAATATGAAATTAATCTCTTTTTGTTTACTTGTATTTTAGTATAAGGTCTATGGGGTCTCACTACATAGATGAAACTCCTAGTGATTCTACTGTTTTCAGCCTCCCAAGAGCTGGGGTTACAGGCGTGTGCCACCACGTCCAGTCTTATTTGCTGTCTCAGTGTGCCCTGGGGGTGGGGCCAGCATGGCACCCTGAAGATCGAACCCTGGTCACTGCTTTAGTCCACTGAGCTATCTGATCAGCCCTGAAATTAATTTCATAATTATGAAAGAGAATCATAATTATGAAATTAATTTCATAATAATCAATGTACTTATTTATATTGGAAGAAAGAATAAAGCAAACAGAATGGCATATACCATATATATGTTTAAGAAGTATTTAATTATGATAACATTTTCTTGGCTGGAATATCTTAACCAGTAAGTATGTGATTAGACTTCTACATAAAAATATTCATGCAATACAGAATCCCTATGATGGCTTGGCACATCTATTAGGCTAAAGTTCATGGGAGGTCATTCCATTCTGTGTATCACATGGCAGTACATACAGCAAAACCAAGCCATATAATTTCTGCATACTCCAAGATATAGCAACTGAACACCCTTTAAAAAGTTCGTTAGATATTTTATGATGTAAGATACATAACTTCTTTATAATGCTGACTTGAAGGAGCAATCTTTAATAAAATGCCTTAAGTCTTGGTACTAATAAATGATAACCATTGTGATGAGTTCCATATTCCTGTGCAAGACAGGCTACATACAAGTAAAATTTCTTATCTTAAGAGAAATTTTTCCTCATCCCCAGTTAAAATTATTCTTACAAAAGCTTATTTTCTAGAAAACTATAGCTGATCAGATTAAAAGTAGTTAATAAAATAAAATAAAATAAAAAACTAGTCTAGATTTCAAATTATATTGGCTTCATGCTAACTACTGATTAAGGAATTCTGAGAAAAATCTCTTAAGCATAATTACTTCAGTTTTCCTATTCAGCACTATAGATTATATTATCACACAGATTTCACTAGAATACTAAATGAGCTAATGTTTGGAACAAATCAAATTATGACCGGCACATAATAGACATACAGTGAAAGGATGTACAATAGTAAGAGTAGAATTTGCTGCACTAATAATCATTTTCACAGTTATTATTTAGCAAAATATGACAATCACAATCCTCTCAGCAACATGGCTCAAATTGTAATTATATTGTAATATATGTATTAAGAGTATATAAAGCACAAATTCTGCTTTGGTCCACAAACCACAAGGCACAGGCCCCATCATAATCAGTGAGCATTCACCTCCTTTCCTTCAGAATGTACTGGGGATCAGTACATTTGCACAGTCTTTATTCACTTTCTACATAAACAGCAGTACCCTACTTCCTCCCAGAGATAAACTTGCATAATGAGATGCAAAAATGCATGATCAATCGAGACTGCTCATCACAAAAACAGAAGTGAAATGAACAAATACAGATCTTCGTCTTCCACTCCTCTAATTTCTGCATGACTCCTTTTAAATTCTAAGCCCTGAGAGGAACATTGAATTACTTAAAACTTCTATAGCGCATATAATTTTCTGGTTTGTCTGAGATTTGGTTTTACAGCCAGAAATCAAATTCATATAGTTAAAGGTGGTAAGTTAATGTTTGCTTCAGTTTGTCAATGTTTAGGCTATGTTTAATGTAATTATTATTGCTTATGGTACTACTTTAGCTAAAAGTGATACTATTCTAACAAATAGTTATGCTTACTGATACTCTAGGATTGACATTGACTAACGATCATAGAAAATAACTGTTACATTGCTAAAGAACCAGGCACTGGCCCCAGCAGGCAGCATTTTCTCACTCCCAACAAATTGAAGAAGAAAGATATTGTAACAGACTCACTACTCAAAAACTAGTGACACCTGGAAGATACCTTAAAGAAGTGGTCATTTCCTAAGGGTGCAAAATACTAGCAATAAAGCCGCTCACCATAGGAAATTTATAAGCATCAGGCCAGGAATTAAACCAAAAATAACAAAAGAAAATGAGAAGATACTTAAATAAGATGCAAACCCAGACAGCCAGTTTGCCAGAGGCAAACCAAAGGGCAAGTGAGGTAGGACAATCTGAAAGTCACCCACCTGGCCTCTCAGAAGTGATTACAGCTGAGAAATTGAATGAGGCTCTAGGAAATATCAAATATCTTAGATAAATGAAGAGATGGTGGCTACACGAAAAACCCTACTTACAACTTCTAGAAAACAGAGATTTAAAAATAGAAGAGCTTAAGAAAACTATGGTTGCCATGAATGCTTAGCCTCGGAAACAAATGCAATCCACATGGCTCATTCAAACAGGTATCTAAGAACATAAGATTATGTTGAAAGTATCCACACCAGCATAAGCCAATAAACCAATGTGAGAAGATCTCAGTTACAGAAGCCAAACTTGCAGTTACTGACTATGTCCAGAAAAAAGTTATTTAATATAACAAGGACCCATTAAACATAAATCCAGCAGCTGCTAAATGAGGTGAATAATACCTTAATATTGATTGAAGTCAATGAGAAAACAAAAAAGAGCACAGTGTTCACAGATGCCATGGAAGAAAAATTCTTTCATGGTAAGACATGTGGAACTCCATTTAGCTATGATTCAAAAAACATATAGGGTGACATATCATAGTCAAGATTCCAGAAATTCAAAACCAAAGTAGAATCTTATAAACTGTCAGGGTAAAGGAACAAATCAAATATAAAGGAAAGCCCACCAGAAGCACAGTGGACTTTTCATCACACATGCTCAAGTCAAGGAGAACTTGGAGGGAAGTATTTTACGCTCCAGAAGGAAACAACCTTTTGATGTACTTCACAAAATTATCTTTCAAAACTGATGGAGAAATAAGATACAACCATAGAAAGAACTGCTGAGGGAATTTATGAAATAAAAAAAAAAAACAGCTCTCCAAAATGATTTGAAAGACATTCTCTAATGAGATATAAAGCTCCATAAACTACAATTCCAGAAGGAGTCCACTGGGAAAGTCAGACAAATAAATAGAAAGGAGGAAAAAAGAGGGAGGGCTAACAGAGGGAAAATACTATGACAAGTACAAGTCAATATATATCAGTTATAACCATCAGTATTGATGGTCTCAATTCACCAGTAAAAAGGTGCAGATCGTTAGAAGAGTTGAAGAAACAATATCTAACAATATGCTGCATGCAAGAAACACCTTGGAGCCAGTAAGATAGCTAGCTCAGTGGTCTAAAGAGTCTGCTTAGCCAAGGTTAGACAGCACAAGGGACCACTGTTCAATCCCCAGTTCCATATGTCATGCCATCCCCACCCTCAGGGTAGGCTGAGCTGGCTGGAAAAAAAAAAAGAAAAAGAAAAAAAGAAACTCCTTTAAATAGAAAATAAATTGGGGCTGGCAGGATGGCTTAGTGGTGTAAAGTGCCTGCTTAGGAAAGCTTAGGCGGCTGCAGGGACCGTGGTTCGATCCCTGGCACAACATGCTGGGCCAGCCCTGCCCTCAGAGCAGGCTGAGTTGGCCATAAAAGTAAATAAATAAACAAACAAAAGTTCTGAAACAAGAACAAAAAATAAAAAATTCTTTAAAAAATAAATAGAAATTAAACTGATAGAATAACAACAAAGGATGGAAAACAAGACACTGTGCAACAAGAACTCAGATAAAAGTAGGGGTAGACAAAGTGATTTTTTTTTTCCTTTTCTGTCTGTTTATCAGTCTTAGCGTAAAATTCACTTACAAATACAAACAATCCAAGATGAAGAAATAACAATCATAAATGCATATGTAAACAATACTGAGCCCAACTACATAAAACAAATCTTCAAGCACATGAGAAATCAAATAAGCACTAATGTCACTATATTGGGAGGTCTCAGCACTGCACTGTCACTAGAAGAAAGCTCAATTAGACAAAAAAAAGTGAAATATTAGAACTGAACTAAACTTTTGAACACATGAAAGACTGTTTTACCCCACAACATTCTTCTGAGATGCACATGGGATGTTCTCCAAAATAGGCAACATACTTGCTCAGAGAACACGCTTAAATAAGTGCAAAGGAATTGAAATTATCTCATGTATTCTATCAGATCATAGTGTAATGGAATTACAGTTTCTACAATTAAATGATGATGACAACACAACCTACAAAAAACTTCTGAGATACAAAGAAAACAGTCCTGAGAAAAATTTATAGAAATGAATACTTACATCAGGAAAACAGAGCAAGCCCAAATAAATAACTTAATAGTGAACTTCAAAAGTCTAGAGAAAGAAGTACAGACTAAGCCAAATGCTAGCATGAAGAATACAGTTATAAAAATCACAATAGAAATGAATGCGTTGGAGGCTAAAAAAAAACAATCACACAAGAAAACCAATGAATTTAACAGTTGTTTATTTTAAAGATTAAATAAAATTCAGAAAATGAGAGAAAACACTCAAATTTAAGCAATTAAGAATGAAAAGGAAGAAATCCCAATTGACTCTGCAGAAATGAAGATTTTCTATGCCTACTTTGAGAATTTGTATTCAAATATGTTAAAAAATTTGAAAGAATGAAGAGATTGTAGAATCATGAATAGCTAAAGTTGAATCAAGAAAATGTAAATATACTAAATAGAACAGTATCAATGAAATCAAATAGGTAATTAAAAACCTACCAAAATTTTAAAAAGAGGGCTAGCCAAATAGCTCTGCAGATTAAAGCTCCTGCAAACTGGTGCAGGGTCTGGGGCTTCAATTTCTGGGGTCTGCCATGCCCTGCCCACCCTTGGGGTTGCACTGAGACAGCAATTGAGATTGAGCATGGTAGTATGTGCCTGTAATCCTGAGTCTTGGGAAGCTGTAAACAGAAAAAAAAAAGAGATTAATAAAAGAAATCCAAGGACCTGATGGATTCTCTATTGAACTGTACAAGAAATTTATAGAAAAACTCATACCACTACTTCTCAAACTTCATAATGTAATAAGAACAGAAACAATATTCCCAAATTCATTCTCACAAGCAGGAATTATCCTGATACCAAAATGAGAGATGGGCTCAACAAAGAATAGGACTTAAAGATCAGTTTCCCTAATGAACATAGATTCAAAATTTCTTAATAAGATGACTGCAAAAAGCATGCAGTAAATGATCAACAAAGTTACACACCATAACCAAGTTACATTAATCTCAGTGATGCAGGGTTGGTTCAACATACATAAATCGAAAAAGCAACCAGAAATACTAACAGAGCCAAAGACAGAAACTGTATGATCATCTCAACAGATTCAGAACAAACTTCTAACAAAATCCAACACCTATCAATAATAATAAAACTCCTGAAGGATATCCTAGTAGATGCTATTTATCTCAAGCTGATAAAATATATCTATTGCAAAACCAACTGCCAATGTCATGCTCAATGGCCAAAAACTGAATGCTCACTCTGTAAAATCAATAACAAGACAAAGATATCCATTGTCTCCATTTTTCTACAGCATATTAATGGAAACAAGCCATAGCAATTAGACTAGAAAAAGAAATAAAAGGAAAAAAATGATTAGAAATAGGTTTCATTATCATTGTTTATGAATGGCATGATTCTCTATGTAGAAGACCACAAAAATACCACTAAAAACTGGGAGATTTACTAAACAAATTCAATCACATAGCTGAATAGAAATCAACACTGAAAAATCAATTGCCTTTTTGTACGTGAATAAGAAACTGCCTGAGTAAGAAATTAGGCACCGATACTTTTAAAATAGCACCCTGTTATGATTTGTGTATTCATACCCTCCCAAATTCTCATGCAGTCACTGAGGTGTACTTCTGCAGTTTGTAATTAATTGATAATTAAGGCTAGGATTATGGGTCTAAATACCACCTGAATTGTGGGTATGAGTGCTACATCCAGCCTGGAGCAGATAGCCTGAATGTGATTTAAGGGAGACAGACTTACTGTCTGTAACCGTTATTGCTGCTACCCACCTAATTTACTCTTGCTCTTTGCCACTTCCATGAACTACTACTCTCTGCCATGGAGCCAGCCAAGTATGGGCTAAAACCTCCAGTAACTGTGAGCTAAATAAGCCTTTTCTTCCTTTATTTTGAGTATTGGGTATTTGTCCCAGCAATGAGAGAAGAGTGACTGAAATCACCCAAAAAACAAATTCCTAGGAACATTAATCTAACAGGAAATGTGAAATACCTCTACATTGAAAATTAGAGTATTCTGTAAAAGGAGATTGAACAGAGTCTTGGAAAATGAAAGATCTTCCTGCTCTTAGGTAGAACAAATATAGTGAAAATGGCCATGTTTCCAATATTATTATACAGATTTAATGCAATCTCCATTGAAACAACAATGATATCTCTCACAAAGTAAGAGAAAACAATTTTGAAAATTATTTGAAAACAGAAGAGATCTAGAATACAAAGTAATTCTGGGTAACAAAGGCAAGGCATGGAAAGTCTCAATCTCTGACTTGAAATTATATAATAATGTTACTGTGATAAAAACAGCATGGTACTAGAAAGAGAAGCAAAAATTGGAACAAAAGACAGCCAAGTATTAATGGCTTATGTTAGAAGTTATAGAAATAGTTCTAGGAATACTTCACTGTGCTATCCTTGACAAAGGTATCAAACACATTCTCTAGAATAAACATAGCCTCTTTAATCAGTGGTGCTAAAACATATGTTTTACACATGTTGAAGATTAAAATCAGACCCATATCTGTCACAGTGCACTAAACTAAATTCAAAATGGATTGAGACCTAACTATTAAGACAGAATCATTAAATCTACTGAACCATAGGTAAAACTACTTGAAATAGATAAAATTCTTGAGGCTGCTATTATAGGCAATGACTTTATGATTGAAACCCTGACCATATAAAACTATCACAAAACACCAACAATGAATCTCTTCTTGTTAATAAGCTTTTGTAAAACTTTTGTAGGTAGAGAAACAGCCTATAAAGTGAAGAAACAAACAAAAAATTCCCACATGTTCTTTAGACAATGGATTGCTATCAAGAGGATAGAAAAAATTCAACAGAATTAGACATCATAAATGTGAAGTCTCAAATCAGAAATAAGCATCTGAGATGACTACACACCTCAGAAAATAAAGATACGAAAAAATGTCCAATATCAGTGTTCATTTGACAGATGCAAGTTCGAAAAAACACTAAAGGGCCAGTCAAATAGCTCAGTGGATAAAGGTCCATTCAAATCAGAAGCATATGGGCAAACATTGTACTGCCTTCCTAGTGTGAGAACCTGAAAGTGTAAATAAGATCTAAAATGTACAACAGATATTGTAAAATGGAAAGAAGTTGTTCAAATGAAAGAGAATCTTGGATGATCCAAAGCATATAACAAAACTAAATATATGTATATCCTTATCCTACATATATAGAGATATGCAAGTAATTTCTATTATTTCATTGAAAAGAAACGTTTCTGCTAATATTGTTTAAGCAATTAAATGCCTCGATCTTGTACTCTGAGTAAATAAGTTAAACATAACTATACACAACATATTAATTAACTTTACCCTCCTTTTATCTTGTTTTGAAATTTTGCTTTATTTTTTCCTCTTTAAAATAAAATTTACTGAAAAAGATATGAGGTAGGTTTACTGAAAGCAAACTTAAAAATGTTAAGGAACGTGGTGGCAATATATAGATGCCCCACAGAAAGTGGCATTTGACAAATAGAGAAAGACCATCCCATTAAAGGGATTTACATGCTGACCTCACCCTTGGGATGCACTTCGATGGCAACTGAGGCTGGGTGTGGTGGCTCTCACCTGTAATCTCAACTCTTGGGAGTCTGTAGACAGATGGATCACTATGAGGCCGATGTAGTAGTAAGACCTTCAACATCTGAACACCCTGTAGAACCTTCCCTAAAATGGAAACAAAAAAAGAAAGAAAGAAAGAAAGAAAGAAAGAAAGAAAGAAAGAAAGAAAGAAAGAAAGAAAGGAAGGAAGGAAGAAAGAACATATGTACATACACAGGATAGCTTGGATAATGGCACTTCTGTTTTCTGCTGGTCTATTGGTCTATTGACAAGAGCAGTTAATTCTTAGATATACTTTCATGTTTTGACCTATTTTGCATGTGTACATCTGGTAATATGAACAACTAATTTGAAGACAATAATATGCAGCATAAGAGTCATTGTTGAATTGCTATCATTTTGCTTAGTGAAATGCTGCATTGTTTCTAATGTCTTTTTAAACTATTAATCTCTTTTAAAAATGAAAGTAATATAAAGAAAAGGAACATTACAAATATTAAAATTATTTGTTAGAAATTAGGAGCAATCACACACAAAAAGAAGATGCATCAAATTTAACCTCAATGCCTAAGCACCATTATTCTCCTCTAAGTACTGTGTAATGCTTTATGAGGCAAATTTAAGGAGCCCCCAGAGGCTGTTTTAGAAATAATTGTATAGAAAAAGCCACTTCTCTAAGCTTCTTAGCCATACGAGTTGTAATAATGATGGAATAGCCGAACAAATCACAGCGTCATTACTTTTTATTGAGTTAGTCATACGGTCATGATATAGTCAGAGACAGGGAAATTGAATGAGTCACCCCTTCTTTGTCATTCAGCTGTGGTCACGGCACCCTGGTGATTATCCATATTTAGGCATAGGAGGTCAGGATGCCTGAGGTGGCCCACTGGAAGCCTGACACCAGGGAGACACACAGTGAGTGCACCTGAAGTTTAAGGTATCTGATTCTTTAAATCCTGGGAGCCTGAGCTTTATTAGAACTCATCAGAGGCTCATTGAGAACCTCAAGAGTTCCTTTTTTGTCTGTCTATTCTTGTTACCATTCCATGACATTTAATAAACATAGCTACTTACTGCAGGGTGTATACTGGACAATTCCTTCCTTGCAGGCCCAAGGACCTGGTCTATTTTCTCCACCCAACTGTAGCAGTGATGCTTTCTTTAATATTTTAATTATTTTATTAACTAGCTTTATATACATCACAGACAATTCAAAGAAGAATTAACCCATTTTCTAGTGTTAAGTAGCAGGTTGCTAGCTGTATATGTAAATAAAATTTCAAAACAAGATAATGGGAGGCTAACAATGGCTAGCTACTACACTGCATATTATTATTCTAACTTAGTATTCAGGGTAAATTTTAATTGTCCAAACAATATTAGCACAAACTTTCCTTTCAACAAGCTAAGAGAAATTATTAATATAACTAACTTAACATGTACTCCATCTTTACAATAATTTCACTGCATAAAAATTTCATTTCAATAGATGTATCGTATTTTAAGACCAGCAAGAAAACTTTAAGGACAGAAAAACCAAAGTTCTATTCTTCTTTTCTTTTTGACAGTATATTTACAGTTTAAATAGAATTTTTCTTTTCAATAATCAAAATACATCTTCAGCAAAAAAAATTTTTTTTGTCTTTTTGAGACAGGGTGTCCTTATGCAGTTGAGGCTGGCATTGAGCTCGCTTTTGTAGCCCAGGCTGGTCTCAAACTCGCACCAATCCTCCTGCCTCAACCTCCCAAGCGCTGGGATTACAGGTGTGTGCCACCACGCCCGGCTTCAGCAAAAATTTAGAGTGCAGTGTCATAAAATAAGCATGATCCACAGAAACTCTTAATTTCAAGCTAACTCTATGAAGAGTTATGAATAGAAGCATGTCTGTCATTTTAATTTACCGGTGGGGCAGCTGAGGCACAAAGAGATTTAGCACTTCACCCAAGTTACACTGCCTTAAGTGGGGAGCTAGTCGGCAAACTTCAGAAGCGCATCTCTTCCTTCTCTCTGTTCTAAGGCATCTGCTATGCTTTGGCGCAATTCCAATTCAAGCCTCTAGCAGAGGAATAGAACCAGCCACACAGCAGCACAATGGCAAGGAGAATGGGAGACGTGTGCAAAGTCTGAAAAGAAGAGAATTTCACATCGAAACAACCGAGAAACACATGGAGCCATTTTTCTCTAATTCAGATTGAATGAAAGTAGTGAGACTAAGAAAAAAATTGCAATTTGCTCTCCAGCCCCGCTTCTGCCACAGACGTCAGCTTTCACTTTTCTTTAGCTTGGTTTACTACTTTTCCTTTTGTATTTTTATGTAATGAACCTAAATATTTATGCTGTTTTTTGCTTGTTAGACATCTGATCTTTATCCTGGACTTCTTTATCATATTCTTTGCTCATGGAAAGTCTTACATTCATATATATGCTATAACTGTGGGAAGTGTGTCAGCCCATACTTCTGGAAGTTTTTAAATATAATCAAATTTACATCTTTTTAGAGATTAAACACAAAATTAAATATTCTTTTCATATAAAGTATTTTAAATCAAAAAAAATATTTTAAATCAAAGTTTAAGTGATTTGTAGGAGACCACCAAAAATTTCAGTTGTAGATTTGGAATAGCACAGAGTTGGGACTGCTTCTAAATTTAGTAGTCAGGTTTAATTACTTATTCTTCTCTCAAAAGAGGCAATTATTCAAACTTTTATGACTGAATGTGTTTCAGTCTTTTTGCCATAACATCAATACCATTCGTTTAAAAATTCTTATTAAATATATGTAACCTCTAATTATCAAAGAGTGTATTTCATTCAGCTATAACTAAAATAACAAAGAATTTTATTGTAACAATTTTATCACTAAAAGGTAAATAAACGTATAACAGTAGTAAAGAAAAGCACTTACTATTCAGGACCAACTTAAGAACAGGAAAAAAAAAAAACCACAAAGAATATCAATTCTTATATACCTGAAGGGCAGCTTAAAATCTTATTTTCAGAAGAATATTCAGGTATTTTGTTAGTACTAAAACAGGTGAAAACAGTTTTACTGAAATGTGCATTTATTTTAATTCAAGGTAATTTAAGTAATAATTCAAACCACCATAATTTTATTTCATGGTTAAATTTTTAGTTATTTGAAGTAGCCTATAAGATATAAAAGCTGTACACATTGATAAAGTACATATGAGTTTTAAATACATGTATATACCATGCAATCAAGTTATTGCATGGTTTCTTTATAGTGATAACATTCAAAACCCTTTCTTCTGGCTTTTCAAAGCACACAGCATAGACATTGCTGTGCATTCAGTCCAGGTCTCCAGCTATCTGACCGTAGTCTATTCCTATTGGTCAACCACTCCTGACCGCCTCTGCTGCCCTCTGCTGGCCACTGTTCTGCTACATTAGTTTGAAGGAGATCGACATTTTTGGATTGATGAGTGAACTTATGTGGTACTTGCTTTTCTGTGCCTGGGTGTTTCCTCAGAACACAACAATCTCTGGTTTCACCCATCTTGAGTATATGACAAAATATCCTTCCTCTATATGGCTGAGCGGCACTCCACTGTATGTGTACCACGCGTCCTCAGGCATGCATCAGTTGTGGGATGTTAGGTTATTTCCATTTCTTAGCTGCTGTGCAGAGTGCTACAGTAGACACGTGCCCACTGGTGGAGTCAGAGGATCATATGGAATTTAATTTTTAATGTTTTGAGAATCTGCATATCATTTTCCATAATGGCTGGGCTAACTGACATTCTCTCCTATCCACCTATCCACACATTCTTTACAATAAGACTAGTTATCTTTAGTTTAAGAAGTTTTCTTGCTGTTGTTTCTTTATTTTGTTTTGTTTTTACAACGTTCTGTCTTACAAGAGTGAGGCTATTTTCTCATGGTTTTCTGATGACTGATGATGGGTGTTCTTCATATAACTGTACTTCTCTCTATGTCTTCTTTTAAGAGATATCTGTTTATATCTTTTGTTTATTTTAAATTGTATTCCCTGGAGTTTTGTTTTGGTGTTGTCACTTTTGATTTTTGAGATTACTTATTTTATATATATATATATATATATATATATATATATATATACATATATATATATATACAAATATTGTTATGATTTCTGTCCAGTTGTCCTCCCAAGGCCTCATGCAATCGTGGGGTGGGGACTTCTAGAGTTTGAGACTTGGCTCATGAGCCACTGGGGTTATATGTTTTAGTACTGATGGGATTATGGTTCTGAGTATGGCTGGGATTATGGGTGTGGCCTGAGGTAGATATTGTGAGACAGAGAGCCTGAATGTAACATAAAAAGAGACAGAAAGACTGACTCTCTGTTACTCTCTGTTGTCCTGGTTGGTTGGGTGCCTCTGTCACCATTTTGTTGTTGCTGTCCTGCCACCATGCACTGCTGCTCTCTGCCATGTGCCGGTCTGCCTTGAAGCCAGCCAAATATGGACTGAAGCCTCCAGTGACAGAGCTAAATAGACCTTTCCTTCCTTCATTTTGAGTATTGAGTATTTGTCCCAACAAGAGAAGAATAATAAATATATAGTATATATAATATATAATATATTATATATATTATATATATTATATATATTAAAGAGAGTAAAAATTAGAATTAAAACAGAAAACATTGCAAGTGATACAAAATCTCACTTAACAAAGTAATATGAATTTTTTTGTAATTTATTTATTGGGTGTAGGGTCTCACTACACAGCTTGGACTTGTAGTGATCCTTTTGCCTTGATCCTCCGCAAGACTGAGATTATAGTCATGCACCATCATTCCCAGTCTCAGTGACAGGCTCACCATGCCCAAGGACAATGCTGGCATGGCATGCGGTGCCAGAAATTGAGCCCTGATCTCTGTGCTTGCCTAAGCAGGCATGTAGTCTACTGAACTCTCTTACTAGCTGTTAGTAATATGAATTTCATAGTATTGGTCATAGTACACAGTGTTGTCTTCCAACCAGCTATTCATATTAACAGATATATGTATCTAATATCGGAAGGAGAAAAACAGATAGAAATGTATAAGAAACTAAGAACAGAAAAAGTACAAACAATTAAAAGAAGGAGAAAAAGCGTATTATGATCTGTTCCTTTCCATAGACCCACAGAAATGATAGTGTGGACCACTGTACAAGAATGATTTTATAGTCTAAATTTTATCTCTTGTTAGTTGTATGGGTTGTGAATATTTCCTCTCAGCTCATAAGTTGTCTCTTCACTCTGATATTTACAGCCTATGCTGAACGAAGTTTTTCACTTGGATTTATTCCCATACTTGCTTATATTTATGTTGATACCTTTCGTTTTATGTGGTCATGTCCTGGGAGATGTAAATGTCCATCCAAATGTAAAGCAATTCCATTTGTTGTCCTTCTAGCAGTGTTATTATTTCATCTAAAATGCAAAATTTGATTTAAATATTCTACAAGCAACTTCTGAAACATACATATGGTACCTAATTAATCAGAACAACATTTATATTTATCTATGAAGACAAACTTAATTTAAATTATAAAAGTCGCTGGGCATGATGGTGCATGCCTGGAATCCTAGCATTTGGGAGGCTGAGGCAGGAGGATCAATGTGAGTTCGAAACCAGCCTGGGCCACAAAAGTGAGTTTAAAGCCAGCCTGAACTGCATAGTGAGACCCTGCCTCAAAAAGACAAAAGTAAATAAATAAATAAATAAATTATAAAAGTAAATAGAGCGAATGATAGGATATGGAAGTTTCAATGAAAACTGCACAACAAGGCAGTCAGAAAACAATAATGTATTGTGGATTGCAAAAAAAAAAAAAAATCTAAATTTCTGGTTGAAAATGTGGACTTAAATATGCTTTTAAAAATAATGAGGCTATCTTACAAAATCAATAATATGTGCATTTTTAATAATGTTTATCTCTGTTAAAATTTAATACAACATTTTAATATAAATATTAATAATTAAAACAGGGAAAAGCTTTTTCATGAAAAGATTCATTATTCAAACAAATGGATCATTCACCTTAGAAAATCATGGAGCAGTAGCAAATCGCCAGCGAGTGATATCCCGGCTGGTACAGGAGAGCTTTTGAATGTGGAGAACCAGCTAAGTTATGTAAAATCTACTACACTAATGTGAGCAGCTTAAAAATAAGAATAACTAACAGTGCATGTCTAACTGGTCAAAGAGACAAGGACCCAGTTCCACACTCCGTGTAAGTGGCCACTGACAGTGTGGCAAACGCCGTTCACATGTACTCTGCCATTCCGCTCAAAGGTGCCTTCAACGCTTTTCTTGCCAACTCTGTAGAGGCGTCTAAAATGTAGAAAGTTTCTATTATGATGAAAGTGTTCGTCTCACACAGGGATCTTTCATATCACCATGTGGCGGATGCTAATGAGAAAACTTTAGGCAGCAGGTAGCACTGGTGCTTCACCAGTTGGTATTTTGTCTGTACGGCAGAAGACGCCCTAAGCACAGGCAGGCTCACCTCTCACCCTGATGCCTGACACTGCCTGGCAATACACCTTTTGTCTTTTTCTCAGTTCACACGTGTTAAGCAAATGCTCAATCACTGAATTATACTCCAACTCCCTGTGATCCATCTTGATGATTCTCTCTTATAAAAAAATTGACTTTTTGGCTTCATTTATTCAAGCATTTGGTGAAGACGAACAAAACCAGATGAAAAAACAAGAGCCAAAGCCAAACATGATTTGAGGAACTACATGTTCTTAATTGAAACACAAAGATTATTATTATTAGCAATTATTTGGGAACTACTTTCATTTATCTCTTGTAAGTCCTAGAATGGAAAGATTTGTACAACATATCCTGAAAGCTGACAAATGATATTGGATTTAGGCCTCAAGTAAACCATATAAAGTAGATACCATTATTATTTAAGAGAATTAAGTAACAAATCTTAAAGATCACCACCTACTAGTGCAAGATGTATACCTGGAAGATCACAAAATCAAAGTTCAAGTCTACTTTTGCCCAATTCTCAATTCCATGGTTTAAAAATGTTTCAGTGAATAATCCTCACAAAATTCAATTAATGGTATGTCATAATTATTTTTCTCAGTCATTTATGTAGATGTACATTATTTACTACTTGTAATGTGCAAGTCATTGTTGTACTGGGAATGGACTGAACAAAGCTACGGTGCTTTTTCCTTCCTCAGGAGCTTAAATCTAGGGGAAGAAGGATTAGTAGTTAACAGATAAATAGATGATAGATAGATGATTGATAGACAGATACATAGATAAATAGACAGTTAGACAGGTAGATGTAAATGGTGAAATGTGCTACAGAAGCCTAAAATTTAAGAATAAAGTTTTAAAAATCTGGAACAACAAAAAATGATAAATGATCTATGCGCATATGCATACATAGAGTAAATATAATTTAAATAGTTATAAGTGATGTATATGTCTCAAACTATACAAAAACAATGAGATTTTTTAAAATATTAGCTATCAGTATGATTTATTGATTTACTTATTTATTTTGTAATGTA
Organism: Myocastor coypus; assembly: GCA_004027025.1. Lineage (NCBI taxonomy): Eukaryota > Metazoa > Chordata > Mammalia > Rodentia > Myocastoridae > Myocastor > Myocastor coypus. The sequence continues at coordinate 44,264 of PVJA010005398.1, forward strand.
TTTGGTTGTTAATACAGAATACATTTTTATAATATTTTATAATGAATCACCCAAAGAAGTGTATATAACAAGCACAGGAAACCTATCTACACACAAAATACTAAAGAGGACTAGGGAGAAAGCTCAGCAACAGAAGCACTTGCCTGGCAAGCACAAGGTCCTGACTTCTTGAATCCCAGTACAGAGAGAGAGAGAGAGAGAGAGAGAGAGAGAGAGAGAGAGAGAGAGAGAATTAAATACTAAAAAGTTCAGCTTGGGGCCCAGGGCTCAAAACAATCCCTCCCACCAATCCAACTGGAGACCTAGAGACCATAGCAAATTTTCAGGCAGGCTCCCTTTATGAATCTCTGCTGGAAGGGCCCAAAGGTCAGTGGTGGAAGCTAGGAAGTCTATGCCTGCAGGATGAAGGGTCTGTGCTAGCAGGCTGAGGGAGCGGAACTGGAGCCAGGAAGCAATGCTCAAGGTAAGCATCAGAGCTCCTCCAACAGTACCATAGCCACCTCAGCAACAGTGAGGTCTTAAGCTCCTCTGCTGATGAAGAAAGCTGAGTTCTCATAAGGAAAACCAATCAACAAGCTTCTTCATGAGGATGAGCAGTGCGCTATCTTCCCCTTTCCAGCCAAGAGGCAATGCCCAAAATGAGGACTAAAGCTCCTCCAAATTTTACTGGGAAAGCCAGCATGACAAGGTCCTCCAGCAGAAGAGCCCAACAGAACTAGCAGCTTCCAACAGCTCCTACAGTGTCTCCAAACAACATCCCAAACAGCGTTTCGGCAGCTTCTTCTGTTCTGCCTTGATCCTGCTAGCAATAATCCACAGATGGGCCTGCTGCACCCAGAACCGTGTTAGTTCAATTCAGCTGAGTTTAATATTGATGGAGAGTTAAAAGTCCACCACAAATATCTACCAAACACTGTGCTCATTATTTACACTTTCAGTTTCACACATGACAGAAACAGTGTGATAGTCACATATGTGAGACTAATTTATTTCACTTAAAAGTATGGCCTGAAGGGACCTCTATTTACCTAGAAATTTCTTGAGTTTATTCTTCTTTATGACTGAGTAGTACTCCATTCATCTTAGTTACTTTTCTCTCATTCCTGGGACCAATAACTGCCAGGCAAGCTTAGGGGAGGTAAGGTTTGCGTAGCTTACAGTTCCTGGAGGTTTCATAATTTAAAGCAGCCTGAATTACACAGCAAGATCTTGAGATTCTATGCTGCTGTGCCCAGGATGATTTGCTCCATACCTCCGAAAGCCTGCCAGGGGTGGAGGGTACATCTGACAGTGTGTGCTGTGTGCTGTAAGTTTGTTCAGGCCTGTCTTGACCACTGGCCCTGCCGCTCAAGTCACGTGCTTGACAGCCCCATTATTTACATGAGGCTTTGGGGCAATGGCTAGATACAAACCACAACACCATTATATAAAAACATCTCTTTATCCATCATTCAGTTGATAAGCATTTGGATTATTTCCCTGATTTAGCTACTTCAAGTGTGT
>PVJA010005398.1:45866-79503 GCA_004027025.1 Myocastor coypus
TTTTTTTTTTTTTTTTTTTTTTTTTTTTTTTTTTTTTTTTTTTTTTTTTTTTTTTTTTTTTTTTTTTTTTTTTTTTTTTTTTTTTTTTTTTTTTTTTTTTTTTTTTTTTTTTTTTTTTTTTTTTTTTTTTTTTTTTTTTTTTTTTTTTTTTTTTTTTTTTTTTTTTTTTTGACCGTGTGCCAAGGATGATGTTCGGTTGATTCTCCTGGAAAAGCTTGCCTTGCTGATTTTTCCTGTTGTATTGTTCTCATAGCTGGAAGAGCTTGGGTTGCCACTGCCACTGAGGACAGATACAATCATGTTAGGGGAGTCTCGGGTCCTTCTCTTGATGCAGATGTTTTATGCCGCGGCCCAAGGCAGCCACCTGAGCAGTCTGGGTGGTCACTGCCCCTACCTCTCAGCAGAATTTTCCCTGGTCTGCTTTTTAGCTGATGGCAGTCAACAGTGACTGCCTGGCTCTTCCCTCCTTCTACTCCATGACTTTGGCAGTGACGTGGCCTGGGAGTGTTCTATAGCTAGGTTTGACCCAAACCCTTTGACATAAGATGGTGATCCTGCCTACCCACCTCTGCTACATGCATCCATATAATGAAACACAGTGCTGGTTCGTGTACCACCTGTGCAAGGCCTCCTGGCAGACAGCATTTGACCACTCTGGGCCTGGCCCACTGAGGCATCCAGGGGCTGTTGGTGAGATGGAATTAACAGCAATGGAATCAGTAAAGGAAATGTGCCAAGACCAGCAAGCACTGGCTGACAATGAGAAGCTCTTTGGAGTCACCGATTTTTCAGATGAGCCCTGCATGATCAGTCAGAAAAGAGAAAGTATTCACTATGAGGATGATACTGGGACATGGGACAAACATAAGCTCCAAAGCTAGAATGTCTCGTACTTGAAATCTGGTCCTAGCATATAATAGTTGGCAAGCTGCTTCATGGCATAAATTATCAGTTTACTCCATATAACATGTAAATAATTATAGCATTTCCCTTAAATTGTTGTTATGAAATTAAATGACTTACTTTATTTTTAAAACTTTTATTCGTGCCTAAGCAGAACAACACCATACTCATGCAAATTGCTGCCGCCACTGCTGTGTGATTCATAATAGATCTTTGACGATGAAGCTCAGGGAAAACAAAGAAGAAGATGTTCACCCGGAAGCAAGCTGTCAAGACAGAACAATCCCATTTGTCTTCTCAGGACTGTCTGAAGAGACAGGAGGAGAAAATTTTATGTGTTTTAAAGTTTTGGGATAATTACAATGGAACTGATCAAGATCTGGTGATTCAGAAGGCTTCTTGTACATTGCTCTTTGTCAATGATTGGCACTTCCTAAGCTCCTCAGTACATATGTCGTGCATGCTCAGTTCCAGACTCAGACAGACAAGACTTCTGAAACCCCTGTGGTGGATTTCACCTAGCCTTGCTGTTGTTGCTTTTGTGGTTCTGATCGATCTGCAGCAACTGGCACCTAGATGTGGGCGGGCAGGAAATGACTAGCTGTAAGTAAAGCAGGTTGGACCACTGGAGTATGGCACTCCTTGAGTAGGTGAGACCAACAAGAGAAGCACACGGTAATAGAGAACGCCCCTTCAACAGAAAATGAATATGTGCTTCTTATTCAGGCACTTCTCAAGGGAGCAAGAGTAAGCTCTAAAAAGTTTTGAGGAGTTGTTTGCTGTGGTCCGGCGACTTTGTTACTTGTTCAGACTACTGGGAAACGTTGCTTTAAGTTTAAATGTTTGGAAGCAAATTATGAAAGCACTGAGTCATGCGTAAATCGAAATGAGGAATCAATTCCTCCTCACATATGTTCTCTTTGTAATTAAATTTCCTTAGCCTTGGAACCATTGCAATCAGATTCAGAAGAGTCTAAGAAATATTTGAAGAAGTCAGCTTCAGACGCTGATATTGTTAAACTCATGAGTAGCTTCCATGCAGATATGAATCTGCACATGAGACCTTTCTAAGACCTCTGTCGTTCTCACCTTGACATGCAGATGCTAGCATAGAAAAAAGAACAAAAATAGAGCAGGAGGCCTCTGTGTGCATATTTATGATAAATATAAGGTTGCAACCCCTCAACACCCTGTACGTGAAGGCCCACCCCAGCATACTAAGAGTGTCGACTGTTTAAATTTTTCAATGCTTTATAGCAAAGGTGAGTCTGACAAACTGGATCCTAAAACAACATGGCAGTGCAAACCAGCTCCTCATTATCTGAGGATTTGGGGGATGTAGGATAAAAGGAAACTAAGAATGAAGTATATGAGCCGTGAGTTGAGATAAGACAGTTGTCACAATTGCTTTCTCGATTGATTAAAACAAACGGAGGTCTCTACTTCCGTAGACTTCTGTCTGAGTCCCCAAAAATTCAACTCTCACCACCTTCTTCTACCCTTCTTCTCCTCTTTATAGGAAGAAAAAGGAGCCCCAGTAAAAATTTATAAACGTGTGATATGTCAGGCTCTCATGCAAGGGAGACAACAAGGAGACCTGTAAGCTGATTCTTCCCCTGTGGGTGTTTTTCCTGTGGTGGCTCAAAAACACCCACTAAGTGCTCAAATTCCCCACAATGGGAACATCAACCTCTAGCATTCATGGTTATAAAAGACTTAAAGCAGGCTATCATGGCCTGTAGTACACAAGCAACCTATATGACTGCACTCTCGTGAGCATGGGAAGAAGTGGAAAGGTCAGAGAATGCTCAAAAACCGTACGTTAAAGCTCTCCAATCTACTAGGGAGCCATATATAGGTTTTTGTCTCCCAGCTAAAGTTGACTCTACACAAAATAATGAAAGTACCAGATGTGAGAGATTTAGTATTGCAAACTTTGTGTTTTGACTATGTGAATACCAAATGTCAAAAGGCTCTTAAAGGCATAGAGTACATCATTGGAAGAATGTATTAATGGCTGGGCTGATGTTGGCTTAGAGCCATACAAAGCTAATATATTGGCAGCTGCCTTAGAGTTTTCCTTTAAGTAAAATCATGCCAAGTGTTTTAACTGTGGAAAAGTGGGTCACATGAGAAAAGATTGCAAAAAAGACAATGTAAAAAGGAAAAAGGAGATAAGAAAAGCAAGACTGCTCTGAGACTTTGTCTGAGATGTAGAAAAGGCGAACATTGGGCTAATGAATGTTGCTCCAAACTTAGTAAGAATGGCTGACATTTACCACCTCAGGGAAACTAGAGAATGGGCCTAGCATCGCAGGGCCCAAAAAAGAAGAGCATGGGATATCCACAGTTTCCATTGGCCAGCACAAATCTCAACCAAAATGCAGGGTGGCAGATATTTTACATCCAACTCCTGGATGGAGTTTAGATCCAATGGCCTAAGAAAATCTGTTTTTGCTCCAAGCTCGTGAAGTTCACAAAGTTCATACTGGAGTTTCAGCCAGAAAGACTTAAGCTATTCCAAAAGATACTGTAGGTATGATTGTAGAAATGAATAGTATTACTAGCCAATGTGTATTTGTGCATTTCATAATTATTTATACTGACTATGAAGGATAAATCTTATGTTATCTACTGCTAAATTTTCTCAAATTAAAACTCAACAGTGAATTGCAGAGCTATTAATCTTGCCATATATAAAAAGGATAATTTTTCTCCATACAACCTCATCATAGAGTTCACTTAGCAGTATACACTATTAACTTTGAAATTCTACAAAAGATGAAAGTATAAAATAGAGGCAAATGCATCAGGTAAAAAAAAAAAATCTATAAGCATCCTTTAGAGAGATATCTAAATGATATGCTTGTGTTTTTCCAGCAAATGCTAGATGGTCTGTTTGGGTAGAAGATTGCACTGTCAGTCTGTACCATGAAGCCAGATCTGGAGAAGAAGTTAACAGCAGTGAGGCTAGATTCAGCCAGGCGCCTATTCAAGGGATTGACCAAATGGAAATCAAAGGTCTAAATAGGTGACAAAATATGTAAAGATAATTGGATAGTATTGAGATTAAAAATACAAAATATGCATGTTAGTTATAGATAAAAGCTTTCTTCCCATTTTTTCTAATAAGAGATCTCTGCTAATTGACAAATAACAAAAATCTAACTAGTCTAATCATAATCATACACTTCTAAAAATTCTAGTAGAGTTACTTTAACTTTATTTGGCCAAAGATTTCTGTGCACTTGATTTTATAAGGACATACGTTTGTGCGTTCTGTGTATTTATTTATGAGTTTATGTATCTGTTAATGAAGAGTTGTTCCTCTTTTCACAGTTTTGGTGATTTGTTCTAAACCTAAATTAGGACATGTGTTTTCCTAAAGAGCCAGATAAGTAAAGTAATAGTATAGTTGTTTTGCACAGTTCATCATAGAACTTAAGACAATTAAAAGAAATTCCCTAGAGTGGTAAAACTTTATTAGAGAAGAATCCAATTGATGAATAAGAGGTGGCCAACCTTTTTGTTTATTGTGAAAAGCTTCCAATAATCTCAATAATGTCTTAGCAAACACCCTCAACAAACTGATCTCTTATTAAAAGACTTTTCTTTCAAGTTTGCCTCTTTAAAGATCATTTCAGTAAAATGAAATTAAGAAAAAAAAGTTTTTGTATTTGTGTGGCAATTCACTATTGTCAATCTCATAGTTATTAAATGTACTCTTGATTCCAGGTGTACAAGTCTGTCAAATTATAAAACAAAGATTTTTTATTATGATAAGACTTTCTCTCAGATTCATATCTCTGCCTTTAACAAAAACAAAAAAAAAGTGATGTATATCCCATTGAAGGATGATCACTTAGGTGAAAACTTATGTATTAGAGATGATTGGTTAAAAATATTATATCAAAATGAAAGTTTAAGCAGGTCACAAAATGTCATCAGGACTGTCTTATGTGGGTTTTTTTTTTTTTTTTTTTTTGGTGGAACCAGGGATCAAACTCAGGACTTTGAACTTGCCAGGCAAGCACCTGTGCCCTTGAGCTATCTTCCTGGCCCCTCTTATGTGGTTTTGATACCTAAATTTCTGTGTAAAAATATGTAACTTTTGTCTGTTAACATTCTATAGGGATTTAAATATTAGAATATCTTTTGGCAATTATAGAACAAGCTAATACAAACTTTAAAAATACTCAGGAGACAAAAATTGGGAATTGCTCTAAGAATACATATGAATGTACCTGGATCAATTGTACAAAAAGCTCTATTTATATTAAAAATTTTAAATCAATTGTCATATGGATCTTCCACTACAAACTACCACGGGGCAAAAGAAATACCTGAGAAGTGATTTGGGTGCTGGCTCAATGAATAAAACCTAGGAAATGAGCAAAGATAAACTTTTTGGGGTTTTTTCAATATTTTTATTACTATTTTAAATATATGATTTTTTCTGCTTATTTTTGAATTACCTAGTAATTATTTACTTCTTAGTTGAATTTTTAAAACTTTTTATTACTTTTAATAAGAAATAACAATGCAACAATTTCAAAACACATTAGTAGTACATTTCCGATAATTGATACAATGCATATTGTTGTCCTCATAGTAGTTATTCAGAGCACAGGATGTAGATATAATTTTTCTAATCATTATTGGTACAAAAATTTCTTCTCATTGAACTAAGATAAAGTAGTTGTAGTTATGGAATATTTGACTATGTATACAAATGTAAACATTTTGATAGAAAAATAATACCAACTCGTTTCTTGTAATGTTTTCTCTAGTTTCATTTCCTATAAATACTCATGCTAGTTATAGTTATTGGGCCTATGTGTTTAATCCTCCATTAAATCAAGGGTCCATTGATATAATTTGATGGTTCTTATATACATGAATGAGAGCTCATGGTTATCTGGACCACATGATGTGAGAAGACTCTTGGTCCCATCAGAAGAAGGCTTCCTTCTAGGTTTTTATTAGGTAAGAGTGAAAGGATGGCCTCTTTGTGTTGGTCAGGGGTCTCACTATTTATGACCCCATCCACAGGCTTGTTTATCAGGTGTAAAAAATATACTGAAAAACAGGGTAACAAAAAGGAAATGTTCATAGTATTAGGACAAAGCTTTCAGGGACAGATTGATGAGGGAAAGCTTGCACTGCCTGACATAGCCCCCTGTCAGACTAGCAATGTTGCCTTTATAAGGGACTGGGTACCTTGGGAAAGAGGAGAGGTTCCCCAAGTTTTAGTTAATACTTCCAAATGAAGAGCCATAGATTGAAGCCCTCATGGCTCCAATTGATTGAGGGGCAAGGAAAGGATAAAGACAGTAACCAATCTATAGTGTGGCATGGAGGGGGAATGTCTCCTCGTGCTCCTCATTTACTTTGAGGACCTGTACAACATCATTTATGGAAATTGCTAACATCCTTATGACCGGTGTTTGCTTGGAAGGGTCATATTTGGAAAAATGTAACAACTAATACAACACAGCTCTTGTTTCAAAGAAATGCAACTCATTATTTACAGGCTTGAGTTTACCTCCCATATCTTCTGCAGTGGGACCAGCCCAAAGGAACCCTCTAATTATACAATTACTTATATTGATTGTTCTGTGTATTCTTGCCTTAACTCTTCTATTAGTCTTAATTTCTCCAGAGATAACATATATATTCCTAAAGCAAGGAGTGGACTGTGGATACCTGTGGAGCTTTCATGACATTTCCAAGACTCTCCGTCTGTGATGCTGGTTCAACATTTGATTGACTCCTTGAAGAAAAAATTCAAAAGGCCTGGTGGAAACAACAAGGTCAGAAACAGTCATTAAACCAACAGTCTGGGTTGTACTTTCACTGATACTGCACAAAATACAGCATAAAGAAGACAGGGGAAATGGTGTATGATTCATGACAGATCTCTGAGATCATAGTGCAGGCAAAACAAAGAAGACGTTCACCTGGTGACAAAGTGTTGGTACAGAACAATCCCATTTGTCTTTTCAGAACTATCTTAGGAGATGAGAGGAGGAAATCTTGTGTACTTCACAGTTTTAGGATAGTTGTAATGTGTGACTGATCAGGAAGCAGTGATTTAGAAGGCTTCTTGTGCATTGCCCTTTGTCAATGATTGGTACTTTCTAAGTTTCTCAATAAATATGCTGTGCACGCTTGGTTCAGATCTCAGACAGACAAGACTTCTGAGACCCCTGTGGTTGCTCTCATCCAGCCTTGCTGTGGTTCTTGTGGCTCTGATCAGTCTGCGACCACCATGACAACTGTCTTCATTCCAAGGAAAATAAACAGTTTTTTAATATCTTAAAGGTGGAACAAGCTTGCTGATTACATCATTGTAATCCAAAATTTACAAAATACTGAGGCAGAATTCTGTTTGGTGCCATACTACAGGCTTTCTCTGTCACAGTTTTCTGAGTATATTGAAAAGAAATGCATTGATGTTTCTTTAATTCAGTTTATCATGTCTGAAATGTTCAAGATGACAAGTACTAGCTCTAAGAATTATAAATCATGTGTGGATGAACCTATGATAAAAATCCATACATTAACATTTGACCATCTGTACCTTATTATGATCATATTATATTAACAATTTACCATAAGAAATGTGGTCACTATGCACAGAAAATGAGTGCTAGTAAAAATAAAAATTTTACAAAGAAATATAAATAATGTACAATTAAATAAATTTATAAAATTCCATATGCTAACATTGAATCATCTGTGTAGCTCATTATCATGATATTAAATTACTAAATAAATACAATGCTACATTTTTAAATTTTTTTTTTACTTTTAATAAGAAATAACGATGAGACAGCTTCAAAACACATTAGTAGGAGAGCCACAGTAATTAATACAATGCATATTGTCTCCATAGTAGTTGTTCAGAGTACAAGATGCAGGCATGATAACTCTTCTAAACACTATTGATACAAATATTTCTTCTCACTGAACCAAACGAAAGTAGTTGCATACATGGAACAATATTCCAGAATAATAATGGGTTATCAGCAGAACTGGCAATGGCGGAAGCTGTTGACGTAAGCATTTTACAGCTCAGCATACTAATCTGACTTTATTTTTTATGCCTCGTGGTTAGACCTATCTGCTGTGTAGTTAAGGCCAAGTTAAAGCAAGACAACCTATATAACAAAATGTGCAACTTAAGTAATATTCTTGATTAACTATATCAAAATATTAATGCAAAGAAAATACCTAAAAAAGATAAAGATCCCTAAAGTTTTATTGCTATATTACAGAACACATTTTATGTATTTTTACCAATTTAATTACAAAAATAAAGCTTTTCATTCATATATATACAAGTTAGGAAAACTAGTACAAGATGAATTAATTTCCCTTGGTTATCATTTTCCTCACAATCTAAAATAATCTGCTTAAACAAAATATTGATAAACAAGAGTGAAAATGAAGTAATATAAATGAGGTGATTGTCATTAGACTATGCATGGGTATGCAATGGCAGTTGCAGATTTATAATAACAATTTACATGTTTTATAAACGTAGAAAGATTGTGGCAACATCTAACAGAACACTTTAAAAATTGAGAGCTTGGAGTGTATTCCAGCTGGCAACATTGCCTACCACTGTCATGTAAAGGAGAAGGTATACTCTCTCATACTGAGTTTGAAATCACAGAGGAAAAGGGCAAGGAAATTTCAAGTCATGAACAGATTACAGAGATATTTCACAGTAATGTTATTCTCATCACCCACTCAAATACAATACCCAAGCTTTTTTTTTTTTTTTTTTTTTTTTTTCTCAAAAGCTCTCAACCTAAGTTATCAGCAAAATTGGCTGCCCTGTGTCTTAATAACTTCATTTTACTGACTGGAAAATATATTAACAATTGTAAGGGAGTAAAAATGTATTTACATGTGAAAGACTTGGCATATCACATGCTAATTTGCCATCTCAATATCCATATCTTCTACCTATTTTCTCTAGTATAAAATTTGATTATCTCCATTCTAAGGATTGTAAGCATTTTTCTTGGTGATGGGATTTAAAGGAGTTTAAAACATTTTCAATATAGATCTTAAGCATCTGATGCTCCAGTGCTAAAACTTTTATTCAAGTTAGTGTCCATTTTCTGCTTGAAGTATCTGCACAGGAATGAATTTAAATGAACAATGTATTTTTTTCTGAAATGAAATAAGTTGAACAAAATATTTAATTACCAGAGAAAAATCTCTTGGTTCCCATATATCAGTAGGTATGAATTTGTTAGGATGTAGGTAGAAGAGTGGATAGATACAAAGATGAGAGTATCTTTTTCTAAAAACACTCCTCAACGCAAGCCGGGCGTGGTGGCTCACACCTGTAATCCCAGCACTCGGGAGACTGAGGCAGGTGGATCGGTGCAAGTTTGAGACCAACCTGGGCTACAAAATTTAGCTCAAGGTCAGCTTGAACTACATAACGAGACCCTGTCTCAAAAAGACAAAAAAAAATACTCCTCAATCCAAGTGTTTAGGTCCTTTATATACAATTTAAAGCCTCTACTTTCAATTGATCATCTGTTATATTATTTTCATTCTCTCAGTCTTGAGAGAACACAGAATTGTTAAATAAAATGTATTTAATGTATTTTCAAAGGATATATTATGTAATAAGAGATTTCTAAATAGCTCCCAAAATGAATCTTCACGTTATTCTCCAAAATGAAAGCCAAATATAAATGTAGTAAACTTTCATGAAAGATTCAGTCATGATCCAAGGGTTTCCAGCAGTGACTCATGTCTTTAATAGCAGACAGCTAGACAGTTTTGTTTAGGAAATATGGATTATGAAATCAAAATAAAATGTAAGATCTTTACACTACCCAAGTACTTTTGTGTTTGATATCGTCTTCAATGTTTATTAATGAAAAGAGCAACAAAATATTAATGGCTAAGTAACAACAGAGATATCAAAATGTTAAGACTGTCAGACACTTTCCACATTTCCCCCAAGTTGAAGGAAGGTCATCGCTTTTATTCTGCTTTTGAAATTGTACTATAAAATTTAAAATGCAGAAAATTTATGCACAATTTATAGGAAAGCTATTGTTTTCCTTGAAGTCTAAGTTTATATTCACCTCCATACTTTCTTATGAATGAGTAAAAAACTTAAAAAACATAATAATTATTTCTATGAAACATTCTACGGAGTAAACATTGTTAAATGCACACTTGCCTGGTCATTTTGAGAATTAGGTTAGTGGATATATGCTTGACATAAACATAATTACACAGCGAAGGAAGTTTCCAATAATTTCTTCTCAAAGTTATAAGCAAATTATTAATGTTATTGCAAATAAAGTGCAATAGGTGGATGCTAGAACAGTAAGTACTCACATCTACCATGCAATACATCTTTTACTATTAGAAAGTAGGTAAAATGTCTAATCATGAATATAAAACTTGTAACAGTTTAAGGCCACATGATGAAAATAATGATTCTCAAATCTGCATTCACAAGAAGATGAAGTAGAAATCCTTGGTTTAAGTAAGACACAGTAAAATTTACACAGCCAGAGAATCTCAAACTTAGCCAGTCCTGGAAGGGATAGATAGCCTTGTGGGTAGTTCGTGTTGAGGTAGATGCGTGGCACTGTATCTTCTTATTTATTTATTTTTATCAGGGATCAAACACAGGACCTTGCGCTAGCCAGGCAGGTGATGTGCTACTCATATATATCTGCAGCCCACAGCATTGTATGTATTTTAGCCAGTTCAATATTTTTTAATGACATTGCCATAGACCAGGGCATCTAAACAACAGAAATTTATGTGTCACAGTTAGGGACTCTGGGAAGCCTAAGATCAAGGCCCAGTAGACCTGGTGTGTGATGTGCACCCACTTTCTGAGCTGCAGGTGTTCACTCTCCACCTTCCCTAGGCTGAGAGGAGAGAGAGAAAGCAGCTCAGCGCCTGTCATTTTACCGAAGAGCGCTGATCTGTTCTTGCAGGCTCCTCCTTGTGACCTCAGGCCTTACCACTTCAGGCCATCACATTAGAAGTCAGGAATTATTTAGGTTGAGGGAACAGACTCAGTGTGTGGCAGTACTTATTCAAGAGCAGGCTAGATGGAGCTAGACAGGACTAGAACAGAGAACAGGATAGTAACAGAGTCATTCAGGAATAAGAGCTGATAGATAATGTCACAGATAGGAATTCTAATGCAGCCCTAGGGAAGATCACACACACACACACACACACACACACACACACACACACACACACAGACAACATAACTAGTTTTTGGTTTGGAAAAATATTTAGTCAAGGGCCCGGCAGGATGGCTCAGTGGTCTAAAACACCTGCTTAGGAAAGCTTAGGTGGCAGCAGGGACCGCGGTTCCATCCCCGGGACCACATGCTGCGCCAGCCCTGCCCTCAGGGCGGGCTGAGCCGGTCATAAAAATAAATAAACAAACGAAAGTTCTGAAACAAGAAAAAAAATATTTAGTCAAATATTTAGATTTTATTAATGAAAACAGAACCATATAGTTGACATAATTCTCTATTTCTCTATAAAAATGGACCTAAATTTCAGACCTTAAATTTTGGCCCTGATACAGTAAAAAAAATTAAATATTTCAAAAGCAAAGTTAGAGACTACAAAAAGTGTGCAGTGTAAAGTCAATTAAATGAAAGGAGTTGGATATAGCATGAAAGAAATGGCTTTGTCTGGCAACTCATAAAATTCAAGCCCCCACCACAAGAAAAATTCAAGCCAACATAGAACAAACTGGACCAGCACTAAAGTGAGTATGAGGAGATGAGAGAGAAAATCACAATATTATTTGAGGGTGCACATGGAGAAACAAGTAAGAGACAAAAATTGGGAAAAATTTTTGACCTTGAGGAAAAGGAATTCATATAATACTGAAACATAATTTAGTTAGAGAAAAATGTACTCTCCCATTTAGCATAGATTATATCTTTTGCTCCTTTATATTTGTAAAAGTTTTGTTGACTAAGTGGCTATCTCAGTCACTCTTCTCTCATTATTGGGATAAATGCCCGACACCCAAAATAAAGGAAGGAAAGTCTTATTTAACTCACAGTTACTGGACGTTTCAGTTCATACTCAGCTGGCTCCAAGACAGGGTGGGACATGGCAGAGGGCAACCTTTCATGGTGGTAGCAAAGAGCAAAGAGCAAAGGGAGGAGTAGCAGCAACAAGAGCCGCAAAGAGCAAGTCTGTCTACCCTTAGCTGTATTCAGGCTACACGCCGCAGGCTGGGTGTAGCACTCACACCCATGATACCAGCAGCATTTGCACCCATAGTCCCAGTGGATCAAGGGTTAATCACAAACTCTACAAGGATGCCCCAAGACTGCATGAGGCTTTGGGGGCGTGGGGGGGGGGTGACAAGACACAAACCGTAACAGTGGCAATTAAGTAAAATATAAAATCTTCATGTGTCAAGACCAAATGACATCTGGTTAGATATAAAAGTTTTGATCACTTGTAGTTGGGCTTAGTTAAAAATACCCAACTTGAATTTTATTCCTTCTAACTGGAAATCTTGAATAGCGACTGAAAATGAAATAGTATGTTGTGAAGAAAAATCTTGCTTCTAAGCAGAAGTAAACAAAACATGTCATTTTATTTCATTTTTTTTTAATTTTTGATGAGCAGAACATATTTATGGAGGGAAAGGCAGCTCCCATCTAAGAGAGAGTGAGACAGGGTGGTCCTGAGTGGGTGTCCCTGAGAAGCTGTCTCTTCCAGGGACTTTCATAAAGAAAACCATGTGCTGAGGTAGGTCTAAAGTTGTAGAGAAGACATGGGAACTGGTTTAGGTGGGTAGGAGGTGGGACAAAACTGTAGTCAATCAATGAGATAACAAGCACCATTGCTCAGGCAAATGTATATTGAAATCGGGATCCAACGGGAAAGCAAGTCACCTAGCAAGTGGGCAAGAATACAAAGCAAGGTCTCTTCATGCTGGGCATGGGCTGGTGCTCTTTCAAAGTTGATACCTGCTTAGAATATCAGTCTCTGATGCCCACCCTTAAGGAAGTATGTAGTTGTTTTGGTTTACTCTTGTCTTGAGATCTGGCCCATGATGGAAGAGTGTCTGTCTCTAGTCATAAAGTCACCTTGTCTTCCATGTTGTCCTTGAGGGTCTGGCCCCGGTTGACTGTCAATAATATTGCTATCTAACTCAGCTGTCTACAACATTCCCCCCTTTGAAGAAGTAACCTGAACTGCCATGAGGGAACCATGGGTGATGACTGTTCTGGCTGCTTCACCTTGAAAAGGATCATAGTTGTGAACCAGCAGTCAGAGATACTCTCCAGAGGTCCTATCTATCGGTCCTCCTCAATAGACACCAGGAATTTTTACCTTCAGTAGGTGTATAGCTTTGAATCTAGAGGAGACAAATCAAAGAAACTATGAAACATATATGGGTCAAATAATATCAACAGGATAATTATGAATACAGTCAAAATTATTTTTACCAAGTAAACAGTAATAACTAACAAAGATGACAAAGATAAGGCCTGGGGACCTCACCATTTTATATAACATTGATTTGATATCGCACTTATAATCCCAGCTCTTTGGAGGCTTTGAACAGATGGATCACTACAAGTCTGATCTAGTAGTGAGAGCCTGAAACTCCTGTAGACCCTTCCCTAAAATATAAACAATAAATGAATAAATAACTTTTAAAAAAATTAACATTTTCCTCATTTCTGTTACACTGATTGAATATCATTTTCCCTGTTCTGGTCTAACCTTCTGTGAGGATTTATAGATGGAAAAATAGGGCTGTCCACCAAAACAGAGAATATTAAAGTTAGATTTTGGAGGGACTTGAAGGTGGGTCAGAGGGATGTGGGGCATTCTTATGATGAAAGTGGCATAAAATGTCTGTGCCTTCTAAAGAATATTGCATATAAACTATGTAGGATAGGTCAATAAATAAGATAGTAAATATAATAAATAGTGAATATATTACAGACTAATGATATTTATAGGACCAAATGTATTAAAATACAAACAAGTGAAAGAATAACTTAAGTAACATTGTCAGAAGATTAATGAGATAAATGCAGAATGGGGAACATTTTGAATATGCAAGTATAATCTGTTCAAAAGATGCACTTAAGGAAAAATAAAAAGTGTAAGATAGAAAGGAGAATCAATAAATGATATGACTGTTTGGGGAAATGCTGATATTACCCCTTCAAATGCATTTCATAGACTATTGGGAAAATGCAATATCAACTACTTATTTAGAATTAGAACACTTTCAGAAACTATCTTTATTTTGATAGCATATTAATGAACTATCACATACCTGGTCACTTTATGTTTAGTATTGTTAAAGTAGTTAGAGTTCAATTGCTACCATTTTATAATGTACCATGAAATTATTCAACTACAAATATATATACATATATAATGTATATAACATATAAATATATAACAAATATAATATTAAAATATGATTCATATCAGACTCATTTTACTCTTCAGTGTAGTTTGAGCATATTTGTTTTTTTCAAAACAAATATTCTATAGAAGGTGTTACATTAGTTCAACTTTTGGAAAGCCCCAAAACGTAAAGGACCACCTGAGAAAGACCACAAAGGAGAAGGGGATATGAACGGTATACTGGGAAACGAGAAAGCAAAAGTATAAAGAGCAGAACAAAGAGTTGACAGCCAGCTCAGTGAGAGTTTGCCATGCATGCAGGAGGCCCTGGCTGACCCTGGTACTGAGTGAAGCGGGCGGGCAAATACAATTGAGAATTTCATAATGTAGGTAGTATTCAACGGGAGCCCTCAGAAGTGGGCAATTTTTTCATCCATCAGAAGCAAATCTCAGAGTATTCAGTATAAAATCTACACATACTTATCCCTCAATATTGCAGTTAATAATGCTGCTTTAAAAACATTGCCAAAATCTCCAAGCTACTAAGGAGAAAGGCTGCACCCCTCTCTTCTGGTGTCCCCTTTACATGGGTGTCTCTTCATTTCAATTTGATCTGTACCTGTGTTGTTTCTGTTCATGGGTCCTGATTCCTGATTCTTGTGAAATGGAAGGGCCTTGTCTTCCCAAGCCCTGAGTAGCTTACACTTGAATACTTTTCAAAGGCTCATCTGCTACACAGATATCAGAAGGCCCGTATGAAAGGAACATCAAGGACCATCCGAAATGACAGGCTCGAATTACAGAATGAGGTCTGTGTGACTTGAGGGTTTCTGGTGTTTACTGCATCTGGGTTACTCCTTTCAAGTCATAAGTAGGACAGTACTAACCGGGAAGCCAAGGCCACTAGTGTGCATTTGTTCCTAGGGGGTTGACCTGTGTCACTTACTCTTAAAAAGTGGTGTTGCTGCTGACACTCACTGCTTTAATAACAGGGTGTAATTGTCCTCTTTTGTTCACAGAAAGAACTGGTGAGCTGTGAAGACGGAAACAGCATCTAATTTCTAAAGTAACACTTTGACCAGAATAACAGTACTTGACACTTAATGGCAGTACTGACCTCCTCCGCTGTACTTTTAGTTCTTTCCTTAGAATAAGGGCAGTTTAGAAACCAAATTTTAGTCAGTAGCCCTCTCAAACTATAAATACCTAGATAAGCTTGAAGCACTGCAAATGACACAGAACTTAAGCATGAAGTGTGTTATTAAAAAACTAAAGCAATAAACTAGGATCAAAATCAGCTCGGCTTGCAAACTTTTTAAGGAGCTGGATTTACAAACAGCAGAATTGGTATTTTTAACACTCTACTTGGAAGGGTCTTGTCTAGCACTAGGGCTATAGAGAATAAAATTAAGTTAATTTTCTAGGTCAAAACCAGTATCTCAAAGGTTACTTAAATGCAAAAGAAATTGCTTTTCCTGCTTAAAAAAAAAAAAAAATAGTAAGATGATCAAACAAGACACCCTACTTTTAAAAAATTAATACAGGCTTTCTATTCTCAAAGAAGACAGCACTTACCACATGTGCAGTGTTCCTGTTATACTAAATTTAAAACTTTTTGAGGACATAAAGTACCAGTTCAATATATCACATGGCATTGTGGGGCATCTGGTACAGATCTCAGACTGTCTGTTTGTGAAGACCTTTGGGAATACATTAAAAATATTTAGGAAATCAAACCTAATGGTAGCTTCAAAAATGGAGACAATCATTGTGTTACAGATGACACTTCCTCTTCAGAAAATCAATCCACAGTGAGGCAGGTGAACTGAACAATCCAGCTCCTAAGGGCACCCTGAGCGCACCCTACTTACAGCCCAGACGACTGTCCAAAGCCACAGGACCACAACACCTCTGAGAGCTTTTGGACAGCAGTGGTTCTGGCAACGACGCAACAGCCCCCAAGGATGCATCAGGGTGGCCCAAAGCTGTCACGCTCTCCACTGTCTGTGAATTGGGAAGGTGAATTTTGGGCAGACAGTGCTCAAGAACCATTAATGAGTCTTCTGGTTTTCACTCTTTGTTTTTGAACCGGAGGCTCACAAGTTTGCTGAAACAGTGTCTGCTGAGCTCCTGGGCTGTAGATATTCAGCCAACCCTGGTGGTCTGCACTCCATCGATCAGATGTTTATTAGAGCAAGCTGCCGCATGTTATGGTTAAATTCAATCTGCCAAATGTTTTGCATTTGTTTTATTCTTTAGTATAAATAGGTAAGAATGATAGCCTCTATTTATCTATCTATCTATTTATTTATTTATTTATTTATTTATTTATTTATTTATTTCACTGTTTAGTTTAGATAGAGTAGTAGTATATCCATAAGAGCCGCTTCTGTTTTGCTTGGATTTGTCGCTGTGGTTTTTGTTGTTGTTGTAGTAATTGACTCTGTTGTTGTTTAACCGTTGTTTTTGAAAATAGATTCTTAGTTGATTTTGGTGCTTTCTTCCATCCTTAAGGATAAAAAGCATAAACCGTTAAGTGGTGAACGCTGAGGTCAATTGCTTTGCAACTCACGGGGATGGCATAATGTTCTTCTTCCTGCTATTGTTTCTTTTATTTCAAAGAAGTCAACAATGTCAGGCGAGTTTCAAAGCTAATCATCCCATGGAGCTGTTTGGGAAAGAAAAGAGGGACAGTCAGCAGCTCTGGCTAATTTGATCTGGAAGTTTCTCCTCTCTCGGTCTCCTGGATCCTGAGATCTAAACCCCTGCGGTCCTTCTAACTCCTCCCTTCCTCCCCTTCCTTTCCTCCTTTTTACCCTTTTCCTCTTCCTTTCTTATTTCCTTCCTGCATGAAATCCTCCCAACCATTTTTCTTCTTGTAGAATTCCCCAGAAGAAGAAAGGGTTTGGAACGAAACAAAATCAGAGAAAAACACTCACATAAGTTATAATTTCAAATTATTTCTAGTTCAGGTGTTGCTTTACCTTATCTTGTGCTTAAAAAACTAATTTACTTATGTCAACAAGAAGACCTAAAACTGTAAGAACCGCAGATGCTGATTTGTAATTTATTTTTTAACAGTCAACAAAATCCTGAATTATACCCTATTATGTATGCAAATATTTGAAATTTGATAGCATCGACACAGACTCTCCAACTGGTCCACAAACTCATGCACTTGATTACATTTCCTTGTATGCCATTTTACCTGTTACCTGAGGTGTCATCTTTTCCTTCCAGTTCAAATGCACTCCGTCTTACACAGTCTCACCTAAATACTCTTCTGCAATTTTTTTCTCATACAATGCAGCAGTGATTACATATTTGTTCCTCCATGGTTTTATGGGACCGTTTTTTCCTGTCCTCCTTCATCCCTGCACGTTGGATCCCTCCATTTCTGTCCTCTCCCTTTCCCACCCACATCTCTGCTCCTGCCCTACATAGCCAGGTTCCCTCACCTCAGACTCTGAAGAACCAGCCAAGGTTAGACAGAGACAGAACAGAGGTATAAAGGGGTGGGGTGGGAGTATTCATTCTTCTAGTTCCCATGTTACCATGCGCCTGTGCCACTTAAAGGGAAAAACACCTGAGCTGTTCTTTTCCTCTACATGCCAAAAACAGCTCTTTATTAGACTCTTTGAATGAGCTATTTTTTTCTTGTATGCTTATTTGCTGAAATACTTGCAATATGTATGCATTGAGATCCAATGCTTAAAGCACTGAAACACATTTCAAACATTTTTAAATATTTATCTCCCTCCTCATATGAGAATTGTTTGACAAAATTCTTATCTATAGCTGTATCTCCTAGTACATATCTCTATATATACGTGTTTCCATGTATTGATCAATAATAAACGCTTCTTAAATTGAGAACATTTACTCTGAGATATTCTTTCAGCTGAAGATAAAGAACAATAAAGTTTAAATCCTTATTTTGGAGGCTAACATTTATGACTTTATGGGATTTCCATATGTGATTTAGTTTAGTTTTTTTTTTGTTTGTTTGGTTGTTTTGTTTTGTTTTTTGGTTTTTTTTGTTTGTTTGTTTTGTTTTGTTTTGTTTTCTTAAATCACTCAGACAGTGATGGAACTATGGCAGCTACTGGAGAATGCACAGAACCTTTAATGAAAGGTCACAGCTGTGATTAGAGAATCAGTGGTTTAAAGGGCACAGTATCAAATTTCATGTTATATTCTGTGGAAGATTAATTTACATGACTTTCACTGCTGTCAAAACTCACTTTCTCTTTCCTGTTGATGCTTTTATGAGTCTGACTGACATGTATACTGTGGTGAAAGGGACAACCAGGACAGTTTTGTGATGGAGAAAACAATACTGAGGATGACAACAGCTAAACTCAATTTAGACTATTGTTGTAACAATTTAATATATAGGTTCTATAATATATAGGTTCTATGATAGATGAGTATACCAATTACTGAGCACTTCAAAACTTTCATCTCATATTCTCTGTAGGTTATTCTATAACAAAGTCTTTACGCATGTACACATCAATTCCAAGTGGATATCTAATGTTGATTAAGCAAAATATTTTAGGAAAGCCTAATACTTTTAAAGCCTTTCTTTAAATGCTAGACCAGTGACTGCTATATGACCAAAAAGAAGAAATATATATATGCTGTAGCCAAAATGTCACAATGTAGGCAAAGCTACTGATCAAGTGAATGTTACAAATTCAAATCATTATGGAAATTAATAAACTGGGGAGAAAAAAAGGTCCAGGGAGACATGGAGTTCAAAGGAGGCGACTGAAAGGTAGAAAGCTGAGAAAATATCTTCCAGAGTAATAAATACAGCACGCAAAGCTAAAGGGATGGCAAAAACTAAAGAATACGTAGGGATCAAAAATTTGAAATCAGTATACTGTGCAACAGTTTTCCAGTATTATAGTGTAATTCTGACTTCTTAAGGAAAAAAAAAAAAAAAGAAGGGAAGAATAGTAATATTTTTGAGTTGAGTTCTGAACATTACGTTTAAGGAAAATAGTTATTTACCTAGGAATTGGACGGTCCATCTGCTGACCAATCGGAAGGCATGGACATGGTGCCGACTATCTTTGCCTCAACTCCTTCAATTACAAAGTAGTACAATAGTTGCAACAGTAATGGTGACCCATGTCTGTAAACCCTGCACTCAGGAGGCTCAGGAAGGAGAATTGCTGTGAGTTCAAGGCCACCCTGGCCTGCATAACCCAAACCTGTCTCATTAAAAAGCTAAAACAAAAAATATGCCATGTAGGGTTTCTGCTTTGAATAGATTGGAAAACCTTTTAAAATAATTAGAAAAGTGTTCAGCACAGGATGAACATCTAATAGCTCAGGTTTTCAGCAAATGCTATTGCTTTTGTTGATGGTAATGGGGGAAGCTATTTATGGAAATGCGCAGGGTAGATAGCACAGAGAACTCTCTGCAATGGTCTAGGCATCTGTAACATGACTCTGATGAAAGTAGTAGATACAACTATTACAAAAAAACAATGTACTGTTTTAATGTATTAAGCTTGTGGTGACTTGATATGCCCTCTATGGAAAACTAGTACAGCTGGAAGAGGAGTGCTGTTGTAACAAATATCTTAATCTGTTGGGGGTTGGGGAGATAGCTCAGGGGCACAGGTGCTTGCCTGGCAAGTGCAAGGTCCTGAGTTCAATCCCTGGTTCCACAAAAACAAAACAACAAATATCTTAATCTGTATATGTGCAGTCAAACCTGTGTGCTTGGAAGAGGCTGGAAGAAACTGAAGCAACGTGACTTGAATATCCCACATTTTGCTTTGTAGAGATTAGAAACTAGCATCTTAAAGAAGCAAAGAAAAATAAACAAAGTTTAGGGTGGGTTGTAATCCATTACTTAAGGATTTTAGGAGACTAGGATCTAAAAAAGTTGTAACAGCTTAATCCTGATTGATGTCTCCACCCTTACTTAAGATGCTAGTGATCCCCTCTCTTCCCTGTACATCTTCTATTGTGTGACCTAAATAAAAAGGAGATGCTTCTAGAGTTCTGGGCTTACTTCGAGAGACATATCTCAGTGAGTCCTCTGAGCTACCTTCATCGGGTCTTCTCGACGTTTCTTTCGGCACCGACACAGAACATTACAACAGTGTTAAATAGACTATTATTAAAAATGTGAATGTTAGTCAGGCGTGGTGGCTCATGCCTGTAATCCCATCACTTGGGAGGCTGAGGCAGGAGGATTGGTGTGAGTTTGAGACCAGCCTGAGCTACAAAAGTGAGCTCAAGGTCAGCCTCAACTGCATAGCAAGACCCTGTCTCAAAAAGACCCCCCCCAAAAAAAATGTGAATATTAATTCACGTGAGGAATGTCAAGATCACAGAAGATGAAAACCTAGTTTTTCTTGGAGAAGATTTAAATCGTTGCAATTAGTCACTGATGGAATTAGAAATGTCAAAGATGAGCTGGCTAAGGAAAACTCATGTAACGCTATTGGAAAAGGAGGGAAAGGTAACCTTGTTGTGTAGAAACAGAAAACTTAGTATTCTCAGAAAGGTAGAATATATGTCTTGGGAAAAATGAACTTGAATATTTAGCTTAATTTTTTTAAGCAAACTATTGCAAATAAAGACTGTCTTCTGAGATAAACACAACGAGGGTAGAACTGTGGAGCAAAGGATAATCAAGATTAAAAAGTTGGAAAAAATCTCACCCTGCATCGACAATAAAAGTTGCTAAATTAAAAGATTCATCCCAAAAGAAGTGTGTTCTCGAGGGAAAGCCAGGAATATTTCTAGATGATATTTTTCTAGTGTGTCAGAGGACCATAAGATCAGAATATTTAGTGATATAGGGACCTTTCGGAAAATATTAGGCTCATGAATCCCTGCAGCCATAGCAGCACATAGGAAATTCTAAAGCAAGGTTATTAGTGGGAAGGAGCCACCTGTGTCAGGTACCCTTGCCCCTGACACACACAGGAGACCCACAGGCCCCTGAAATATTACATCAACGGCTTTCTGTCAGCTTCGGCCTAAATAGAGGAAGGAAAAATAAAAGACAACATAGGACTGATATAATTTCAGCCACAGGAAAGAAATAGCCTCATGAAATGGAGACTCAGCTGTAAGCATACGCCCCTGCTCGTGATTAAGGAAAGAGCAGATCAAGGCTATAGCCACAAACCATATACTATTATTCTCATACATGGAAATCTAATATTTGTCTAACGATCCCCAAATTTCTTGAGACTGTGAGCAGCTCCTGACCTTCATTTTTCATGTCTCTCTTGTTATCCTTTGCTAACATCACAATTGTATTTTGGGGCAGAGGTAATTGAATTTCTAGCGTCACAGGTCTACATACAGAGAATTTTTTTCACCAGGATAAATCACACCCAGAGTCACACCTATATCTGATTCACCTGCCGTAGACAAGGAGACCTATCAATGATGACGTTTAGAAAATGCGTTGTACTTTAAGGACAAATTGTCATGATTTGACACTTTGAGGAACAAAGGAGCAAACATACTTCACAAATAATACAAGTGAGGCCATCTGGAGACTCTGTGTCTCCTCAGTAATTACAGTATTTTATGAAAATGCTGTTGTATAGGGTAAAAGTGTAGGTGTAATTAAATTAACGACATCGAGATGGTAAAATAGTGCTGGCTTGTTTGGAGGGGTCCACAGGTGCCTTTATCCAAGAAGGCTCATGATGAGGATTCCAAGATTCTAGCGGTTGACATTAGAAGAAAGAGCTCAGAATCCAGTTGTGCAGGTGGGCTCTAGCGGCTCATGGAACCCAGGGAACTGCCTCTTCCTTGCAACCTCCAGAAGGACTGTGGTCCACTGACACTTTCATTTAATCCGAGCAAGACTTGCTTTAAAGTTGAAAAATTGCTGACAATAAGATGTAAATTTTGCATTGTTTCATGCAAACATCAACATACCATAGCAGTAAGAAGAAATTAATAAGTGATAGGCACTTAAGGTCAGGTGTTGCGATGAATCTGCAAAAGCTGCCGACAGATTTAGATCCTGAAGGCGGGAATGAATGCGGAAAGCAGTAACGTGCTGTGGTGATTTTAGTTTCCCAGCACCAAGCTGTCCCACCAAACTTCTGATCCCATTTGACTGAGTATAAATCTTTAGCCAATAATGACAAGTGTATTCTATGCACTTGATTTTCATTTAAAGCATGAGTTAAATGTAAACTCATGTTTCTCCCAGTAAGGCCATATAATGAGTCATGAGGTTTTATTTGCATACACAGATATACATAAGGACTTACCTTAAGTGGTTATTTAATTTAGAATAGAGAGGACACTTTTAGTCTATAGGAATTGCATACTCTATTTGTTCTTTGTTGTTTCTGAACAATAATCAAGAAACAGCTTTGTTGAATTTCTCATTCTGTTCAAGAATATAAGTTAGTGTTAAAAATTCTATGACACAATGAGAGCTTCCGATTGCAGACCCAACCCAGAAGCACACTATACAGTCTGGAAGGAAAAATCAGAGCCCTTTATGTAAAACTCAGTTAGATGCAAATGTTAGCATTTTTAATGCTTTTTAGCATTAATAAGTAGTAAAGCTCTGATTTTGGATCTCATACAGAATTTAAATAATACCTGTTTTGTGTGGTTTCTAGGGTAAGCAATGGCATACATATGACATAAATAGCGCATATCCACAAGTGATATTTGCTTGTTAACTAACACTCCTCACTATGCTGTTATCTAAGAAATGTCACAGAACTTTTATACCTTAGATTGAGAGGTTAATATGTATAGTAATGTGCATATTCAACGTGAACGCAAGAAATTGTAAGATGAGTTATGATGGATTCTTTATGTAACACAAAATCTGTAATCACCCACCAAACTTAAACACAGCAGGGAAATATGGTCCTTTTTGTCCACCTAGGACTATTAAGGAAAGCACTGTGCTCTTTAAATAAAATATTTTATGCTATCCATCTAAAACAATTTCTGATCCATGCCTTGACTCTTGACTTGAATTTCAATAAAATGATCAGCATACATCAAACTTCAGGAAAACCTGAAAATTTATGGCAACTGATCAGTAGTTAGATGTGTATTTCAGGGCTTCCAAAGTGATAGCCTCCACTTTTAGAAAAATCAGTGCTCTATTTAAAATCAGATTATGACCAATAGATGTCGTCAGGGGCAAACTAAAGAAAAGTAAGTTAGTTTTGTTTTCTTTCATAAGATAAATACCTATTGCATTTGATTATAGTTTTATTTTTATCTGGTTGTTTCAACCATAAATATAGAAATTAAGCCTTCCGAGGCTCTATCATAATTTCTTGTTCCTACTTACCACCTTCACTTAACTAGGAAACTGACTGTATTCATTATCATGTCTAACAGAAATGGTTTCTGAATCAAGCAGTGGTGCATTGGGCAGTGTTTCCTACGACTGCTTTTACTAGCTGTTTCTAAGGTCCCTACATGAACAATTTGAATTTTGGGGAGTTCACATTTTATTTCTCTACAGGCTTTTAATTAGATGCCATAAAAGGTTGAATGAATTTATGTGTTTTTTTAGTTCTTCACGAAGCACATTTACCTAAAGAACAGATACAGCTTACCAACTACACTGATTTCTCCAAACCTTTCCGCTGTTACTCTGCACAGCTAATGTTGCTCCATCCTGTGTTCATGGCATTTCATTGTTATTCCCTAGTACTCCAGGAAAAACAGATAAATATTTTGGAAAGAAATTCTCTGGTGCCTATGAAGACAAGAGCTCATTTGTAAGTGTGAGGATAAAACCATCAAAGCTTGTGATTTGAAGCCTTGTGTTCTGCTTTGTTGAGGATCTAAATGCTCTACCATAGACAGCCTGTAAATACTTAGCAATAAACAAAGGGAGACACTAGGGTTAGAGCATCTTGTGGAAGAATTACACTAAGTTTAAGCTGACACAGGTGTTGTTAACTAGGTACATTTCCACCTTGCTGTTGGCATCATCCATTTTTAATCTTGACTTTTAACTATTTCCTTTCCAACTTCCTGAAAATGTCACTTGCTCAGTGTATTCCTTTTCTCTCCACACAGAAATTGTACACGTCTGTAGGTGGGTATGTGCAACAGTATCAGTTTGAAGATACTAATTTAGTGTTAGGCACACTGGGTCTACCATGGTCCTGGCTACTGTGGAGCACAAAGCAGGAGAAACAAGTCATCCTGAGAAACCTAGAGTGACCCCTTTCAACTCAGGGAAGAAAATTTTTAAAAGATGAGATGGTGGAAACATTATTTGCTAAAGTTTCTCTTTCACTACATTTTCAAAAAATTGTTTATAAATTAAAATTGTGCAGTTGGGTGTCAGAGAACAGTAACCTGACTATAGAATCTGAAGCAAAGCAAATATTTTGATAAAGAAGAAATTCTTCTTAAGGAAATTGACTCCACTCAGGTAACATTAATCAAGGAAATCAAAATCCTATTACCTTTGCAAGTCATTTAATCCAGATTAATTTCAGTTTCAGAGAGAATTTTAGGTAAGGTTAATAGTTTTAGATAGGGCTAATGGTCTTTAAGGAAGGGCTAATAGTATGTGGCTTAAAGGGCATATATATATATATATATATATATATATATATATATATATCAAAACTAGGTCATATTTCTCACTCAGAAAGGCCCAGAGGAGACACTGAATAAATGTCACTTAACACGATACCACCCTACCCTACTCATTTGTTCTATGTATTTAGAAGTTCCGTATATCCCATAATATACAACATAATGCATCATTTCATGCAGATCATCCTAAAGTTAAGTGCTTAGAATATGGAACCACTTCACTTCATCTCTGTATGTCACAGCTGCAGGCCTGTGGTGTCTCACTGTCTCTTACTTGGAATTTGCATTTCTCCCTAAGTTGTTATAAATGACATGCCAAATTAGTTCTCATGCTAGATCCATAATTGAAAGAGGGAAAAGACATTCCATTCCCAGTCAAAGAAATTTGCTATGCTTGTCCAGGTTTGATGACAACCGTAATTAATGCCTTCATATGTTTAAGCATTTCCATTTGAAGTGACACAAATACATAAGATGAAGTACAGCAAAGTGTATTTTTCTGTATCTCACCACACACAGGTAGTTACTAAGTAACTTAGGTCACATTAATCTGAAAAATATAAGCCCAGGAAGTCTTCCCACCATGACTGCCCACATCCTTCTTGCAGATCTCAATAGAAATCCTTCACCTAATTGATGGTACTCTGGGGTTTTATCCCCATGTTCTTGAGCACTTGATGAAGCTAAATTTTTAAAGCTTATTCAAGGTAACAATTCACATACTGTGGTCTATGTACCCCCCACCACCCCTCAGGTGCCAGAGCCACTCTAAGCAGCTAAAACATCAAAATGGCTATTGCATATGCACTAAGTAATCTTGGCCCTGCTTTCTGTGTTACTGTTTGTCCTGGCTGAACAAAATCTGTCCTGATGGAAGCGCTGGTACTTATTGCAGTTCGAAGCAGAAGCCTGAAATTCTACTGCATCATTCTCCACGATAGTGTACGCATAGCTCATACAGAAAACAATTGTCAGTAAGTAGTGTTCTTGATAAATCTCAATCCTTAAGTCCATATCTACTTCACCTGTGTGACAAAATGAGCGCTGTACGCAGAGCAAGTCTGTTGGGTTGCAAAGGTGAAGCCTGGTAGGAGTGAGTTGTGAGCTTCTGAATTAGCCGATTTGCCATGAGATCCCATTTTCACTCGAAAGAGCAAATCACAGATAAACCATGGTTCTTTAGACTTGGGGAGTTGGCAGACATTTCATTGAAAGTAAGCACAATGAATCTATCACTTCGATGAAAACAACTGACAATATCTGTTGCCAGTGAGAAAATTTGAGCTTTTGAGAGAAAACTTGAGTGTTGTAAAACATGTCTTGCACTGAGAATTTGACAGCTTTCCAATACTTAGACAAGATTTCATAAGAACAGCAGTGGTTCTGATTAAGGCAACATTTTGGGTTTTAACGAGATGAAATATGTCACCATTTAGGAAAAACTAAATAACTCATTAATGGCCGTTGTGAGATAATATAGAATCAAATATATTTAAATCATTTAACATTCTACTAAGGGAACTTATTGCAAAGTACAATAAATTAGTTGATACAATTTCAGGTTAGACTAAGCTTTAGGAACGTATCAATCAGCAAGGTCTGATTTAATATAAAAAGATTTGTAATTACTACATTGCTCAATAATTTATTCACTTTCTCTCCAACTAAATGTGTATAGTCCTAGTTTCTATATGTCCTTTACTTCATATTACAAAAGATTAAATCTCAAGAGAGATTTGGTAGTCTGTCTGAGCTCTGCTAATCTACCAATTAAAGAGTTTGTCAAAAGATTTTTTAAATATTTCTTCCTTTCTTTACTTATTTATTTATTTGTTACAGGGTCTCCCTACACAGTTGAGACTCACAGTGATCCCACTGTCTCAGCCTCTCCAAAGGTGGGATTACAGGTGTGCACCACCACACCCAGGTTCAGGGCCAGCCTGGTCCTGGGGCCAGCATGCCATGCTACCAGGGATTGAACTTGAATACTTTCACTTGTCAGGCAGGAGCTGAGACTGCTGAGCTATCTCCCCAGCCTGTTATATTGTTTTCATAAAAGCATGCAGTTTTCTTAACATTAAATTTACTATCAATTAACAGTAATTAATAAGATAAATATTTTATTAATAATGTTAATAACTAGAAATTGATATTTTATCAATGGTGAATTAATAAAGTTTTAAGTCATAATTTTATTTGTAATATAGTGAATATCAATTGCTATAGCTTATGTTTTATAAAAAAGCTTTGTGGTCAGCGGTATCACTCAGTAGCAGAAGTGCCTGTCCTACAAAGGCAAATTCCTAAATTCAATTCCTGGTACTAAGAAAAAAAGCTTTGTTTCTGTCTTGTTCTGTTTGTCAAAAATTAACAAGTGTGAAAGGGGTCCTGAGATCAAACATTTGAGCACCCACTGAACTTGGGTTCAAATGAAGAATGTTGTGTGTGCTTTAAAAGTGGAATCTTTATCTCCAGGATCTCAGGATCACCTCTGCAGAGCTGGTCTGCTTTTCTGCTGGATCCTCATCATTACCTGTTTCAGGTGTTTCCATTGCTTGCTCTTCCCATCAATACCAGGTTCTCCACAGTTCCTTCTTGGTTTAGTGGTGGCTCTTTCTATCTTCTCCTAGCTCTATGCTAGTATCTGTCCATGTTCTGACCTCTCCCAAGTCTATATCACCAGAACAGAACCCAAATTCTCAAGTTTTCCTCCTTTCTCTAAATATCCACTTTATATTTCCTTTGTCTGTCTCACAAATATGCTACATTCCAGAAATCTATGGTGAGTTCATGGTAAGTATGAGACAAAAACCCCTAGACTGAAAGTTTCCAAAAATCTCCACATTCACTTCTTATCTACTATAGTTATTGCCACATGCATATCTCTTTAATTTTTAGTTCACTTTTTTTGTACTGTTGAAATATTCTTTAAGATTACTATTACTTCTGGTTTGCATTATTATAGGCTGGCTGTCTCTAGTAACAATCTCTAAAAATCCATTTTCTAATGTAGCAGAAGCAATCTCTCATCTTTCTTCTGATTAAAAATATATCTCTCCCAAAATTTCTCCATTAGTTCCAGGATAAAACTAAGTCTTTAACTCTCAGTGCTTTATGATCTGGGCTGTATCAAACTCAATACCTTCATCTCTTACCATAGCCCAAAATAAAGGACCAAGATTTCAATGACATCTAACTCAAACATCTGACTCCACATCTCTTCTCCAAGGCAGCATCAAAGCATGATAGAGTTTAAAAGGATTTTTAGGAAGAAAGCAACCACATAATTTATCATCTAAGCCAGGACACTTTTAAGAGTAAAAAAGGGTGCTATTAATAGTGACATTAGGATAACAAGGAGGCCAGGACTGTCCCAGGCAAAGAATCTAGCCACATCATCCTCTCTGGAGACAAACTACTCCATGAGAGCACTTCAGCTATTAACATTTGTGCTGATCTCAATAAAGACAGAGCCGCATTCCACCTGCCTTATCCCCTCACCCACCGGTTTTTCTTCCACATTGCTGTGCTTTCCAAATAATTCTCTTAAGATAAAAATCAACGATGGAAATTACATGTAATAACTTTATTTGCAGTCAAAAACATCACTATTAACAAAAGCTCTGTAGTGTATAAGAGATTAAAAAGATCAATCTGTGCTTGTAGCAGTACGTTCCATTTCACTAGGAAAATAAGATTTTGTTTATTAATGATAAAAGTAGGGATCACAAACCCTAAAATTTTGATTAAGTACTTTCATAGCCACTGGGTCGGCTAACTAGCTGAGTGGATTAAAACACCTGCAAGCAAGTGCAGAGGCGAGGGGTTTGATCCCCAGGACTGAGATGCTAGCGCTGCCCCCAGGGTGCACTGAGATGGCAATTGAGACTGGGCATGGTGGTGCAAGCCTGGAATCCCAACTCTTGGGAGGCTGCAAGCAGGCGGATCACTATGAGTCCAATCTAGTAGTGAGACCCTGAACATACTGCAGACTCTTCACCCCCCAAAAAATAAGAAAAAGATATTCAGAGCCATTGATAATCTAGCTGAGCTACCAAGTATGTGTTGTGTGTGTGTGTGTGTGTGTGTGTGTGTGAGAGAGAGAGAGAGAGAGAGAGAGAACAAGTATCTCATATTGAGTAGATTGTGTCATATAAAAAAAACTCACAAACCCTTCACTCCTACCCTTAATTTTTTTTTTCCAGTACTGAGATTAAACTCAGGACCTTGCACTTGCCAGACAAGCACCGATTCCACTGAGTTATCTCCCCAGCGCCTGCCCTTTACTACTAATTGTCCACCCTGCAGAGGCATGTGTAGTTTCTCCTTGCCTTCTTTCCTCTGAACTTACACAGACCAATCATGAATTCCAAAATCTAAGTGGTGTCACTTTGAGCCTTGCTCCATGCTCGCTGTGAGGTAGTGGCCCACAGCACAGCAAGCAGCATCGCTAGAGTCAGATTTTTCCAGTCTTCTTTCCCATCACCATCTCATTTCTTCATCAAGTAGGCCGTAAGCATCACTTAATTGTCTCTGTTCTGTCACATGAAAGTTGGCCTCTATGAAACTCGTCCCTGCTGCCAGAAGTGTTGGTTCCTGCTGATTTACAGATAGGCCATGCTCAGGTCAGTAAGTCTAATGGAACATAACATCTCATGGCATCAACTGATGGACAGCTCATAATTTAATATCATCAGCTTTGCAAGGCTCAAGATCTCTCTATGTTTGACTAGTCTCCACAAGAAGGCAGGCAATAGCCCTCATCTTTAAGGGAAAGAAAGTCTTCCATGCTTCTCTCTCCAAACATAAGAATGTTAGTCAAAACTCATATTTAAATGTCTTGAACTAAAGACGAATTTCTTTGCATCAAAAGAAGAGAATTGCTTGACATGGAAAGTGAAATTGAAATTTGAAACTCAAATTGAAGTTAAAATTTGTTCACCACTTCAAAAGTCCCAAAATCCTTTCAGGGGCCAGAGAGATAGCACAGGAGACTAAGCACCTACTTAGGCAAGAGCAGGGACTAGGGTTCAGTCTCCAGCATCACAAGCTGTGCTGGACCTGCCCCTGGGGGCGGGGTTAAAACAATGACTGAGACTGGGCATGGTGGGAGGCCTATGTAGTTCCAGCACTTTGGAAGCTAAAAAACAGGAGGATCTCTACGCATCCAATCTGTGTAGTGAAACCCTGTAGACCCTGTACTAAATACATTTTTAAAAATACACCCAAAAACTCCTTTCAGATTGGGCATATTTTTCTTACTAAAAATTGCACTAACTTTCTAAACCATTTCTGCATATTAAACCTCTACTCTGAATGACATGCCAGCAAGTGCCATCGAATGATGAAACTTCCCAGGCTGCCACTGCTGACAAAGCTATTTCATTCTATTCTCTGCCAAATGACACAGAGGCTGCAGCATTTGTGTGATGGAGGATCAAACACAATTGATTTGTTTCTTTTTTGAACAGAAGTCAATGTGGATGAAGTGCTTTAGATGCTATATAGCATAATGGAAGAAGTGCTCCAAAAACATCAAGTAGAGTGTATCAGTGTAACATGAGTGAATCCACTTCACAATGGCTAAAAGGTGGAAAGATTATAAATTAAAAAAACACCAACATCAGAAAAGTATTGAACATTATTTTAATTTATTGTGTGCATTCCTTTGAGACAATCGTATTATGAATGGTATGTTGTTCTCTTTCCATACTATTAGAAAACAGAATATCTCCCTTTGTTGTTATCAAATGTTCTCTTTAGGAAGTTCCAGCTGCTTGGATTAGTTTAACCATAAATGCCTGCTCTAACTTCCAACAAAAGCAGTAGTATACAACTGTTTCTTTATATGACCAATACACGTTTTGCATTTATCTATGCTATGAAAATGTACTCAGCATTCATTCCACTAGATTCTTCACCAGTTTTTATTCCTTCTCTCAATGCTGAGTTTCACTTAGGACTTGATTTCCCTGAACCACCCCTTCCTCCTGATCCCAGCAGTTTCAAAACCAGCTAAATCAACCCACGCTGTCAACTCAGACTTTGATCAGTTTCTCTACTCTCGGGCTTTACATTTGCTGAGTTTTGCTTTCCAAAGTGTGTACAATGACCACTATTGCATCTAAACAACAAACCAGTATGCACAGGATTATACTATACATTCTCATTTTCTTTCAAGAAAGAACGAATGCATTCTATGGTGACACGTCTTCATTAGCAGACACTTGCTAACTCTAAGGATAGGAGTGGGAGGCCCCGAGAAAGGGTAAAGAAGACAGAGCAAGCCTTCAGAGAGCCAGTGCTGCCCTCAACTTTCATCATTAAGTACTCTCAAGCAATTAATTTATTTCTTTAACTCTTTAAGTACATATGTTATATTTCTATAGTAAATATTTTTGGCTTAGGAACTATGGAAATTATATTCCCCTTTCCTTGGTAGTTCATAATATAAGAAATGCTAACAGCTACATGCGGAAAGAACTCTACTTAAGGGATCTCACCAGACATATCACACATCTAATGATAAAACCAGAAGGGACTGTGAACAGCATCTAATGCAACCCCTTCACTTGATAGATGAGGAAACAGATACATACAGAAAACTGAATTAACTGTCTGAAAAATCTGCACAGAGAATTCAAGTGTCCCATTTCTTAGTACAAGGGATTTACTACTAAATCACATGGATATGATCTAACTATTGCAAAAGCGTTAAAAAAAAAAAATCCATGACCATTTCTTGGGATTTCTTCCAATACAAGGGGCATGATGTAATATTCAGTGAAGCTCTGATGTGAGACAAAATGAGGTTGAAAGTAACTATTAAAAATCTGGGCCTTGTGCAATGGTGGTTGGCCAACAGCCACGGTCCTGTAGGATTGTCAGGTGACATCACTTCCTTTGCGTTGGGGAGGCAATGTTTAGAACACACATTGGAATTTCATACAACTAATAGTTTGCTATGAAGCTGCAGAGGATGTGGGGAGAAAAAAGAAGTGCATGAGATGAAATGAGAGAGAGAAAGAGAAAAAAAAAAAAAAAAAAAAGCTCCCAAAAGAGATTTTCATGGACTGCCTTTGAAAAGCTATATGGAGCCACCTAGTGACAGAATTTTGTGCTAATGAAATTACTTGTGGTCACAAACATTAGACAAGTCACAAACTGAAAGATATTATAAATGACTAGGTGTCAGAAACAAAGCCCCGTTTTGTGTCCATGTAAGACCTCAATTGCAAAAGAGAGAAGATTCATATGTCAAGGTTTTCACTTTTAAATTATTTTTTCTGTTTTTATTGTCAATAGAAAGCTTAAATGTGGCTTTTGCAAACAGCTCCAAATGTTTCCAACTTAGTAGCTTTTCAACCAAGTGTACATGTAAGGGATAATTGGAACCCATTTTTAAATTCTTGTATTTCACTAGACTGAATTAGTCTCAAAAAGTCAATTTCTTTAAATTGGAAAATATCTTTTAATGTTTCCAAATAGAATAGAACGCACACCCTCACCTGTGAACTCATAAAATTCTTTTGTCAATGAGACAAGACAAGAGAAAAGCTCCATTTCTGAGGATGCTAATGTTACAGAAAATTGTCACTCCAATTAAAAGCCTTTGTATCTCCAATAGAATAAACATTAACCATTGCATGCACTCACTTAAAGGGATTTATACAGACTCGCATCAAGTTACATTTTAGAGCTGCTGTGAAAGCAGTCCTAAGTCAGGATCCTACAAGCTTTTGTGAAACCCTCAAATCTCTTCATTTCATTTAAGAATTGATTTATTATGAATCAATCTCGGTATCTTACAGAATGATGAATAAATGTCATTGATTGATAAGAGCTTACAGAGTTTCACAACTGATTTTTCAACCTATTATGTGAAAATGCATTGAAAATACTCTTTAATTTGTTAGTGAAATTACAGAATTTGGCATAAAACATTCATGGAAGTTTGTTTCAGTTTTGCTTCTTCTTTCACTTGGGCAAAAATCAACATGAACATATATTTTGTTGAAAACCTAGCGGGAACATTTTGCATGCTTATGCTCCTTACCAACAGCCTCCCCTGGCTGAGAACAAGAGCAGATACAGCGTCCTCTTGTCTGTGTCCTTGACTGACAATGTGCCTGAAACACGCAGTGATTTCTAGTGCACATTTTATTGTGTAATAGAACAGTTTGTAAACTGGAACATGAGCGGTTCCATTACACTCGCCCACAAGTCAACTAATCATTACAAGAGGGGAAATACCTATAAAACTAAAATCTTAGGTACATAATTTTGTTTTCACAGTGAAGATTTCTAGGCCACATAGTAGCTGAAATGTTCTGAGGAAGGGTCTAGAAATCCTCACTGTTAGTCATCACCACCTCCACCATCCTCAGAATTTCTAAAGGGGGAATCCACAAGCCATACCAGAAATAATATAATGTTACTCATGTGAAGTTTTGGGTTATTTTCTCAAAATTTGCGTCATGTCATGAAACTAATGTTTAACGATTTGCCTATGTCTTTGTTTATTACTATGTTTATTCTTTCTTCATGGTAGACTTTATTAGAATTTAACACTAACCGCTGGGAGCTGAGCCTGCGCACCCGCTGCGGGTAAGCCCCTGCGCCCCTCTGCCCCGCCTCTGCGTTCCTGAGACTAACTTCCTGTCCCAGCCCAGCCCAAACCCCACCGCTGGCTGGGTCAGGATCCTTGGCCTGCCTTCCC
>PVJA010005399.1:0-14362 GCA_004027025.1 Myocastor coypus
AAAAAAAAAGTAATGTTGATTTAAAAGTGTTAATGTTTAATTGTTTGATCAATCTTATACACCTATATGTATTAATCTAAACTGATCTGATGATGAAAATATGTAATATGACCATTGTTAAATTTAAACAATAAAAATACTAAATTTAAAAAAATAAAAAATAAAAAATAAAAAGATAAATGATAAAAAGATTGATCAAATAATTAAACATTAACACTTTCAGTAAACATTAATTTTTTTTAACAGTTGACACAGTGCACATTGTCCTCACAATAGTTATACAGAGCACAGTGTGTGGGCATGACCCACCTTCTTATTGATGTTGCTAAGGAAAGAAAAAAAATTCTTCCCTTTGAATTAAGAGGAAGCAGATGCATACACAGTCAAATGTTCCACAATTGCAGTGGGCCACCAGTGAAACTCCCAACATTGACGCTATTGATCCAAGCCTCCTACAGCTCATCTCACCCGTCTATCTCTGCATTTCATGCCTTGTAATTAAGCTTTTTTGCTGGGTGATCAAGGGCAAGTCAAAGCAAGACCTGTATAACAAAACATGCATCTTTTGTGTCTTCCTCATAGCCCTTCTTTTTCCCCAGTTTTTGCTCCCTCCAGCAGAAAAACTTTCTGATACTATTACTCTATAACATAGGTAATTGAGCTTATTATCACTGGCTTTCTGAATATCAAACATCTTTGACTTAGCTTGGAATTGATATTTTCTGACAATCATTGATATTCCAATAACTCTCCATAGAATGTGATATAAGCAGTTACACAATTTTTACACAGATATTTGGAAATTCAAGGAAATACAAAATTGTAGCCTGTCAAGCCTATGGTACTGGGCCCAGTCTCTTACTTTCAACTAATACTCTTGAGAGAGAGTATAACAGTAACTGAGTTTACGTTGGGAGCAGTACACATCAAAAAGATGAGAGTGACATGCATTCCAAGCATAGTTTTAGTGTTACATGGTGCTATGATCAATGTGATGAACTCTTAATTTACAAAAAAAGTCACATCAATAACATTGGAGATGGTGAACCATATGAAAATAGATGTATCATATAAAATTAAGTATGGCTTTCTCCTCATGATTTTTCCATATTTTTTCAATATTTGCCAGTAATGTTGCCTATGCCTGTTTTATCTTAAAATTAAATTTTATAACCTAGATAAAAGAATGTATTGTGACAAGCAATAACAATCATAGCAGACCAGACAAAAGTAAAGGAATGAATGGAACATTCTTGGGCCACTGTTGAGTATAGTCGCATTTCTCAATCATGTATAGTCTTTATAGTCTTAAGGATAAGGAAAGGGTTAAAATGGTATTTTATAAAATAAAAAAGAAATTCAATGAATTCAATCAGACAGTAAATATGAAAAAGACCAGTACTGAGACTTTATGAAGTGGAAATTAAAGTAATAAAGATGGGCTGAGGAGATAGCTCAATGGCATAAGCTCCTGCCTGACAAGTGCAAGGTCTTGAGTTTGATCCCCAGTACCACAGTTAAATTAATCACAATAATAATAATAATAATAATAATAATAATATAAAAGTGGTAAAGATATATTACTTTTGACCTGTGCCTTTTTGATAGATGTTCATTGTGTTCCTGTTACATGTGAGAAACTGAGCTAAGTACTGGGAATAAATGGATGGAAAAAAATAAATTTCATTCACTGATTCAAAGGCTCATATTTTAATGAATTAGCCAGGTCAGCTTTTTAAAATATATACTTGCCAGTATGTGAGTTAGCATGCTGATAGACAGAAACAGAATATGCCACATTTAAACAAAAATTTCCTAGTTTCTGAGACAGCGTTAATGCTCGTGAAGCTTTAACAAGGTATACACATTTCCTATGCTACTAGTTGTAAATAAGTTAGCATATAATTTAGGAATACGCATCAAGAACTGTCAAAATACACAAATCCTTAAGCTTTGTCATTTTACTTAGAAGAAATAATTGGATTATGAATATAAACAATTTACACAAATACCTATGTATATTGTTTGCAACACTAAAAAAGAAAATAGAACTTAAAATAGGAGCATATTTAATTAATTATGTTAAGTACACTGATGAGCTCTCATACAGCCAATCAGTCTCATAGTTACTGTTTTCCAGTAATTGTGTGAATAAGAGCTAACTCTTGAACACCATGTATCTGTCATTATACATATGTAAATTCTGGCCAACCGGCCATCCACCATCGATCTTTGGCTGAGGCCAATGGGTTCTCCGTGCTAGCTCTATTTTTGCCATGGCAACTGTGGAGGGCTTAATTTCAGATTGTAAAGCCATGGGATGGAAAGAACCTGAGTTATTTGGAGAGGAGTTGCCCTAGAGAATCACCCAATTCTCAGTGGATTCGATGTGAGCAAGAAAATCACTTTGTCTGAGCCCTCTGGGATTTCAGATTCTATTTACTACAGTGATAGTAAATCTGACTTTGACGAAGACACTCTGTAATACTCTGTAACCTTGCTATGAAGCAGGGGACTTCCAAGAGTTCCATAATGGTTTCAGAAAGTTCTTGGAAAATTTCATATAATGATCAAAGCTTCCCTTTGGAATGTGGTATCCAGTGCAGTTGTGCCTCTTCCAAACATCCATTTTAACTTTCTTGACACATTCCTTAATTTTTAATATGGCTTTATTTTCTGAAGCTTTTATTTCTATTTCTTTGTTACAGAAAGTGGCCATATTTTGTTTTTTTCCATTTTGGGCTTCTGCATCATTTTATTGTAGTAGATGCAACATATTTATTATCTAAAATAAAAATAATATATCTTTTAAAGCAATCTAATGAAGACTTATTCAATCATAAATTCATAATAATTTATTGCCTATTACATAGGATCCTAAAGTATTTCAGGGTAGCTTTGACCATTAATCTTGGTTGATTGGGAGATGTCTCAGAATTAGTAAAGCACCCTTCATGGTGAGCATGGGGGTGCTGTGTGGAGCTCTAATGTTTCCAGACATGGCTGAGCTATAGATCTAAAAACTGAGGGAAGAGGACCACTCACCACTCAGGGTCCTTGTCAACCCTGATTGTGGGAGACACCATCCAACAGGCCTGAAGCACAGACAGGACAAAAAACAAGAGGAGAAAATTAGCACTTCTCGGCTCTTCTTCTACTGCTTCCCAGCAGCCATGAGGTGAACAACCGTCCATCACAGGCTTTTCTGCCATGATGTTTCCCCTTTCCACAGGCCTAAAGCAATGCAGCCAGCTGACAATGGACTGATACCTCTGAAGCTATAAGCCAAAATAAGCCTTTCCTCCTTTATGTCTGACAGGAATATTGTTCCAGTGACAGAAAGGTGGCTAATATAATAACATGATTATTGCCATCAAGACTAAACCTAGAGACTGGGGGTGCTTACCTAACCCTGTGCAATGATCTCAGTTCAATATCAAGCACTGAAAAACACTAAATCAAGGAGGAAATAACGAACCCCTGGAGTGACCAAAACTTCCAGTGTTTCCTCTGGGCCAGAGGCTCAATACCTGATCATGGGTCCTAAATTAGGAAATAACACTGGAAACTTGAGTTAGCAGACTCAATCCTGAGCTCCTAGTTTCCTCAGTAGAAGTCTCTTGGGATGCTCCCCCCTCCCCTGTAACTTCATAAGCCAGTGAAGAAGAAGCATCAGCCATTGGATTGTTCTCAGGGCTAGGTACAATGGTTGTGGTTGTCAACAGTGAACACTGTATATAGATGTCACAGAAACTCAGTCACATAATGAGATTTAATTAATCCCCTATGCATTCTTAGACTAAAACTCTGGGCTGTTCTACTGGCTATTTCTAAGGCAATTCATCCAGAGAATATTCCTCTGATGATCCATTTCCACTTCAACCATGACTGGAGTAATAATGGATATGATTAGTAACATCTTCTAAATCTCTGGAAACTTTCTCAAAATAGACCCTCTTGATTAAGAACAACTCTAAATATGATTTGATCCACTGTATCGACAAAGATCATAGCACTGTATGCTGCAGCTTGGAGAAATATTTGGTGGCCCCAAACCATGCCAGACTGAAAAATGGCCTCAATGTCAAGTTCCCTGAAATTCCACTCACCATCCCATGTCAGGGAATTTAGTTCCTGCTGCTCTAGCCTCAAGACCTTGCTGTTGTTCAAATAGTTTGCAATTCCCAATTTTTTTAATCTCACAACAACAACAAAAAATGTGATTGTTAAAACGACTTGGACAATAGCATTCTTGTGAGAATACTGAGATTTAACCAGATCCCTCTGTCCCAAACAGGAAGAAGGAAACACAACCTTAATTATGGGTTATTTTCATTGTAAAACAAGCTAAGAGTTCTTTGCTTCTTATAATTTTACAGCTTTTTCCTCCCATCTAGAAAGCACCCTGGAAGTTAAATCCTGAAGAATAATTAATATTTGAATTTTTTTGCTGTGCCAGAAATGAAAGTCAAGGACTTTATCATCCCCAGACCATCACATCCCATCCTTACTGGACTCCTCTTCTAATGGATCCTGCAGTATTTAAAGGACTCTCCAAGGTCAAACTTGTCAGGACTAGGAAGAGGAGGGCAAGAGGAATGCCAAGATTTTGAGACCAGCCTGGGCTACACAGTTCAAAGCCAGCCAGGGAGACCATGATTCAGCAAAACAAAACAAAGCACAGAAAAACAAAACATAGAGATAACCACAGGAGATGTGCCCATTTCCACTGGCCTAGGGAAATGCAAACAAAGGGTCTATTAACCAGAGAACTTTTAGGTCCTTGAAGCAAAGAGCTTTCTTGTAGCAGTTTTCCTGGTAACTGAGGCCATGATCATATCACCTAACAATGTGGGTGTTAGGCTTGGAAGTGTGAGCACAGAGGCCCGGTCTCATCCAACAAAGCTTAAGACTTCATCCCACAGTATCTGACTCTGCTTTATCTCTGCCTTTCTTTAATCCCAGACTTGCTTTGCACTGTGCTTCCCCAAGCACATTGCTCGCACCCAGGTCTGTGATTCTATTTCTCCTGTGGCTTGGGGAAGGAGGTTTTTTGCAATCCTCCCTGCAGCCCCCTGCTCACATCTGTGCACTGCCTTAATCTGCTTCTACTCCTCTAGTGTCAGTGCCGACACCTCTCATAGCCAACAAGGACAACTACAGGACACATAGATCATAATTTGGGGGATTTTTTTTATTTTAGAGGATTTCCAGTGATATTTGCTGTGGGTTGGGCCTAGTTCAGATTTACATTGCTATGTCAAAACAGCCATAAAAATTAACACAGCTTCAGAGGCTTCAGCTCATGGTCCCCTGGCTCCGTTGCTTTGGGCCTATGATGAGGCTGACATGTAGCAGAGTAGTTATTCTTCTCATGGCAGCAGAGGAGCAAAGAGAAAGAGAAGAAGGCTCCAGCTTCACTTGCCAATATCCCCTTCATGGCATGCCTGAACAGCCTAACTTCCTTTTAGTAGGCTCTCCCTCCTAAAGGTGCCAGCACCACCAGTAGCACCACAGACTGGCAACCATGTTTTTAATATATGAAAGTTGAGAGTGGGAGTGAGGGGCTTCAGATCCAAACTGGGGAGGCATTTGTCTATGAACCCACAAAAAAGAAGTAAAGTATTAACCCCCAGTATCTGTGAATGTGATCATAATGAGAAGTAGGTTCTTGACAGGTGATCAAGTTGAGATGAGTGTTTTATGGCGAGTCCTAAATTAATCATCTTATAATAGGGGAATTTTTAGTGAAGAAACAGGCATATGCATGAGGAAGGTGATATAAAGAGAGGGAAATGCCTCTGGAATTTGCCTCTTGGATATCCAAGGAATGTCTGTGGCTGCTAGGGCAGAGGCATAGGACAGATTCTCTGTCATGGTCTTCAGAATGTTTTTCTGACATCTTGTTTTCAGAGTTCCAGCCTTCAGAACTGTGGGATCACACATTTTGTTATGTGAGTCATCTAGTTTGTGCTATCTTCTTATGACAGACCCCTAAAAAGTAATACAATATTCTACATGGTATGAATGATTTCCTCAAAAAAATGTGTTTTCAGGGGAAAAAAACATGTATCAGTGATGGAGTGATATCATACAATATATATGTAATGTTCCGTCATTGTAAACTCTTGGCATATAAAACAACTATGATTGAATATTATCTAAAAGAACACAAGATGCTTGTCAAAAACTTCTTAATATTCTGGGTAAATAATCTTCTGCTGGCATTTTGAATTTTTACTTTATCTGATATTCATTTCATTATAAATATGACTTTATTTTTATCCTTTAGCATTTTAAATGAGGTTGATTATCACAATATTGAGTTTTCAAAAATAGCAAAACTATAGTAATTTAATATAATTAAAGATGTAACATCAAAATAGTTAGAAATTTTATTGTAATTTCTTAAGTGTCATGAGTAACATTTGCCAATTCATTAGTAAAACAGCCTTAATAATGAAAAAGATATACAAAGGATATATCAAGTTTTAGTGTGGTATTTTATTTTCCCTTGCATTTTATTAAAACTTAATAGAGATGTCAGTGCTGTTGAGGGGATTTAAAGCCCATCAAATACACAAAATCTCAACAGGGGACATCGGTGATTTGGAATGACGGGGTGAATATTTTGCATGGTGTGTCCTTTGTACGGTTAGAACTGGTAACTTTGTGTGTGTATCACTTTTTAATTGGGAGAAGCCTAACTAGCTACACACACGCAGGCACGCGCGTGCGCACGCACACACACACACACAC
The DNA here is from genome assembly GCA_004027025.1 of Myocastor coypus. Taxonomy (NCBI): domain Eukaryota; kingdom Metazoa; phylum Chordata; class Mammalia; order Rodentia; family Myocastoridae; genus Myocastor; species Myocastor coypus. Next base: position 6,760 of record PVJA010005399.1, read on the forward strand.
ACACACACACACACACACACACAGAGTATATATGGAAAAGGACAGAAGGTTTTCACATAGAGAATCATGAAGACAGAAGTACTATTATAGATCCAATCACACTTAATAAAAGAGGAAAGTTCGAGGGGGCGGAAGCTGGGAATGATGCTAATTAAATGCATAGATTCAATGAATGATCACCACATAGAAAAGGAAGCCTAAAACCTACAGGAACACTAAAAATATGGGAGAAAGGTTTTCAATAAAAATGTACAGTGTCAACCTGCAAAGCCTTGCACAGGGCTTCCATTAGTGATAGCTGATGGACAATGGACGACTACCTTGGCCGCCGTGGCAACACTTGAAGTGTGTCAGTGGAAAAGGCACCAGGCAGGGTAGCACGCTGAGGCTCTCTTTCTGCGTTGCCACTGCTCACAAACTATGTGCATCTAGGCAAGCCATTTAATCGTGGGGCTTCTGCTCTCATCATCCTTAAAATGAGGAGGTTGCAGGAGAAGATAGCTGCTTCAGGTTCACGTCCAGGTCTCGTATCTCTGGCTATTCAGTGGCTATCAGAGAACATATCATTAAAAACTCTGCATGTCCACTTGTCAGCTTAGTGGTGTGTGAAAAGAATGTCTACTTGAAAAACAGACACAGGGCCTAGTATTAACCTTTTTATGTCTCTTAATTGTTTAAAAAAAACCCTAATTATTGAATGGAGAAATAGCTCAGCAGTCTAAGTGAGGCAGGCACTTAAACATGTGTAAGTAGGCTCTTTCAATACACAATTTTCAAATAGATTCAAGGTAGCATATGCGCAAACTTAAATCTTATATATTTGCAATGTATACAATGGCAATAATGCAGAGAAAGAAAGCACATTGATACGTAAATGTACAGTGCTTTTTCTCATTTATGAACAGGGTGATGTCATCCACCTTTTAAAGATGATGTAGAAACTGGTATTATGAGGACTTGGATTTTAATCTTTCCTAAACTCATTTTTTAAATTTATTTTTATTTTATTGTGGTTAAGAATGTTTAGCATGAAATCTAATCTTGTTTCTTTGTGAAGCTATAAGAAATTGAACTCAGGGCCTTTGTGTTTGCCCTAAGCTACATCCCAGTTAGACTTATTTTATGTTTTATTTTCAAAGAGAATCCTTCTAAAAGGCTCAGGATGGGCTTAAACTTGTGATATTCCTGCCTCAGGCTCCCAGAGTGCTAGGATCACACAGGAGTACACTACAAGGTTCGTCTGAGTTCCATCCCCTTCAGTCTTTAAAATCATAATGTAGTGTTGCTGTTAGTGCATAGCGTGGTAGACATCTCTAGCACTGATTCATTTTGCATAAGGGAAGCATTACACCTGGCCATCAACACCCACAGTGCTCTCTTCCTGGACTCCTGGCACCCACCACTTATTCTTTGCTTCTATGCATTGGACTACTGCAGAGTCCTCCTGTAAGGTGCAGTTAGGATGCGTTGTTCCCTTTATGACCACATCACTTCATTTAGTACAATACTCTTAAGGTTCACCCTCATCATGTATTGCAGGATTTGCTCCTATTTAACATCTGAGGGTATCAGTTGACCATGGCATGTCAGACCAAGCATCAAAACCTATGTCTTGAGATATTGGTATATTTTTCTGAACCCTTTCCAGCTCTACATACTGAGATTTGCTTAGCAGGGACCTTACCAAGTCAACCTTCTGGGTTTATTTTTTCCTTCATGTATCTTAAGAAAATGCTCCTGAAATTGAACTGGCCCAGAGAAAATCAAGAATAAAAAAGAAGAATCCTATCTGTCCTTCTATGTCCTCTTTCAGTTGCCAAATGGTCAATCATTTCATCCTCCACCCTAAGCCAGCCCAAAATCCCCATGAGTCAGCAGATGAGTAAAACATTCCTTCAGTGAGCACTGGGAGAAAACCCCTGGTTACTCAATCTACGTTACCCTTATCTAGATTAGCTAGATGAGATGTGGTGAAGGTAATTTTAAAAAGAAAACTAATTCCATCAAGGTTAACCAATATAGAAGGTCTTCCAGGTATGAAAGGCAAAGTTGAAGAGCAAAAGCGTGGTAAATTGAGTCACTGTGAACAGGAGAGTTTGTATCGCTGCATATCCAGGCTTTTTGTCCTGTGTTGAAATCCAAGTGTGCCTTTGGCTGCTCAGTAGTTGTGTGGAGTCCCTTGCTGACTAGGGGAAACTAGAAATGGGAAAGACTTAGGAGGCATGAAGTTCAGTAAGGGGGCTCAGAGGAGAGCTTGCTGTATAAGTACAAAGCCAGAATGACTTCCAGACATCTCAGCAGGGAGACAGTATCATTATTTGGCTATAAGGCAGAGGACTATGGGAAAGAAAACAACAACTTTATGCGCAGCACACTGACAAAGAATTCAGAGCTATGCTCTATGTAAAGTATACATCCATTGTTAAGAAAAATGCTAAGTCAATTATAATTCTATATATAAGGATACACAGATTTTGTCACAGAGGAAACACAATGAGTAAGAGGAAAATAAGCAACTTTTAAAAAAAAATCAATTTGAATAATTGTGAAGCACCAGTTAACTGTTCTTCCAATATCAAGTAATAGCAATGATAATCATGTTTCTTTCAAGTAACATTTATGTGTATTGCTGGTAATATCATGAATCACGTAAATGGTTTTGGAAGGTAAGAGAACAATATATAGCTTCTCAAAATGCAGTTATAAAAACATACAAAGTGAAAAGTAGTTTAAATAAAATAATCTTGATAAACATAAAAATTATACAGTGCTCTTAATAGCTGTAAAAAATTATTAATGGAAACAGAAAAGAGGTAGACTGAAATCAGAAAATTAAGTACATTTTGAGTGACTGATGGTGCCATTCTTACCATTTTAAGACTTTCCCTGCTGGTATTTTATTCCTACTGGTATATTCTTTGGCCACAAAATAAGCATGTTGCATTATGATTTTGCTAACTACTATGCATTTTCTTTTGCTTTATTGAATCATATTTTCAACTTTCTTTTGTATTTTAATACAATGCTAGGAGGGTTTTCATCCAAGTTACCCTAGTCAGAGGGGACTTGGGACTTTCACTTAGAACCTGTAAAGTCCCTGGTAAATTAGCATGGACTAGTCATCCTAAGTATAGTGAACAGCATAAATTTATTTCTATAGCATTTGCTTTCCAAAATTTGTATTTTGAGTAAAAATATTCATACACTAACAGTAGTGGAGTAATAACATCTTCGTTATTTGCTAATCATAGATTTTTTTTACAAATACATTGTGATTATTTGGGTAATGACTAATATTGTTTAAATTACCATCATGTTTTAAAATTTGTAACAATGAGGTTGCCTTTCATTTTTACTTTTACTTTTTTATTAATTTTAATGAGTCATGAGACCATTTCAAAACAGGTTAGTAGGGCAGTTACAATAATTGATATGTGGCATATTGTTGTCTTCCTGTGGTTATTCAGAGGACAAGATGCAGACATGATATCTTGTGTAAACACTATTAGTACAAATTTTTCTTCTCATTGAACTAAGAGAAAGTAGCTACATATATATCTATATCTATCTATCTACATATATATATATATATATATATATATATATATATATATATATATGATCACTATGGGATATAAGTGAAGCTGTGTTTATCTAAAGGGCATTTTAAGAACAAAAAGTGATGTTACACTTAAAGTAATAAAGGGAATCTTGCCAAATGCTTAACTTTGAAAAATTGGGAATGGTATTGTAGAAATTTGAAAGGGAAAAAAACAAACAAAATGAATTCTAGCAAAAGCTCCCGTTGTTCTCTTAGATTTTCCTGTTAGAGTGTGTAACACCTAGTGCTGCCCTTGGCACAAGTAAGCAAGTTGACTGGGAACATTTCTTCTCTCTTTAAAGAAACCCTTCGTCCTAGCTTTTGCCCACTTGCAACTTGCCTCTACTGTGGCACCTTAAAAGTCCCTTTGAGGAAACTCTAAAAGATTCTCTGGAAAAAAGAAAACCATTATTCCATTCAGGTTTCCTAGTAAGGAGGTGACATAAAATCAGTCCAGTAGGTGTCTGGCCCGATGGTTGGTGACTTTAATACCCCAGTCCTGGGGAGACTGAGGCCAACCAGAGACCCAGGGAGAGTAGCTCTCCCCTCACTCTCTGAGTGACTACAAACCTCACGACTTTTGGCTAATCCTTCCCTACACTTAATTTTTTTGCAGAAACTCCACAAATGTATTGAGAAAGTGGCTTCTCATATGTGTTTTCTAAGATGCAAATAACTAAACCAGTATTGGAAACAGAGTCACCTTATGCTCCTATAAAAATGAATCTAATAATTTAAGTTTTTTTTAAAAAATAAAATGGATTAGCATTGCTATTTCTATATAAAACAATTATCTCTTTTTGGCCTGTGTTAGTTTGTTTTCCATCTACCATATGTACACATTCATAAGACCTTATAGTATTTAATGAAGAGATCCTTTTTAAGTATTGATAGCCATGAGAAAATTATACTATGTTTGATCTGTGTTAAAGAATCAAAGTCCAAGATCTTTGAATGGAACTTAGAATAAAAATGTAATTAGGTTACATCCCTAAAGCCTGATATATCTTTAAACAAGACTGCAAATGAAACTTTATTAGAGCTTCAAATGAATTATTTCATTCCTTTTATTTAAATTCATTTTCTTCCTCTTCTCTTTCATGTCTGTGTTACTGACACTGCTGCTTGTATTTTACCTGTCTTTTTCAAGTGTTTTAATTATTTACTGCTTAACGAGCAGCACAGAGAGGCAGCCTCATTCTGAAGCTCTCACTTTGCCAAGGGTTTTTTCTCTTTCAAAGCTTTGTGAGGAGCCTACTACTGCTGTACCAAGCCTGCAGTTGCTACGCTGAAAGAATTGGTCTGGGGCAGTGTTTCCTCTGATTGAGGGAAAGCATATCTCAGAAGCACTTGTGCAGAAGGACAGTGGATCAGCAATGGAAAGACAGTCGTGTTAGAGTTAGAGTCCTTTCTAACTAATATCCTAAATGACATTTAATCTGAATAAGTGACACACCTTGGCAGCATCTGTGTTTTAAAACCTTCCACACAGTGGGCCCACCAGATTCTCTCCAAATGGCAAACTTAAAAGGCACAGCAACAAAAACTAGACAACATCAAAGTTATTGAAGCACTACGCATTCAGCCTGGAGCAGACGCGGTTGTTTGAGCATGGAGCACAACCACCTTTGGAGCTTGGTGTTGTGATCCTTGTCTCAAACCCTTGTAGGGTCATCAGAAACAATGTGGGAATGGTATAATTATGTCATGGCATTGAAGTTCAGATCTTGTCATTTGACATATTAACCAAACGGGTCCAAGGCATCAGCTCTACCACTTAAATGGTGTATGAATTCAGGCAAGACAATCTTTGTTGCTCAGTTGCTTTGTCTCTTCAAATATAGGCACTATATAGACCAACGGGGGCTGGAGAGATAGATCTGTGGCACAAGTGCCTGCCTGGCAAGTGCAAAGTCGTGAGTTCGAATCCTGGTTCCACAAAAAAAAAAAAAAAAAAAAAAAAAAAAAAAAATAGACCAACGGTTCTCAACCTGTGGGTCGTGACCCTGGCAGGAGTCGAACAATCAAAGCACAGGGGTCACCTAAAGCAATTCCAAATCATAACTGTAGCAAAAGTACAGTTTTGAAGTAGCCACCAAAATTATTTTTTGGTTTGGGGTCACCGCAACACGAGGAGCTGTATTGTGGGGTCACGGCATTAGAAAGGTCGAGAGCCACTGATATAGATACTAACAAAGACAACGTAAGGTCATTAGCAGACATTAAGTGTTGTACTAATTTCTCTCTAATTTCATTTTGTTTTTGTAATATCCAAAATGACACCTATTCATTGCTCATCAAAGCAAAGGGGTGTGTGTGTGTGTGTGTGTGTGTGTGTGTGTAGGAGGAGGATTAATTCTTAATTCTCTCTTTTCTCTTGTCTTCTTTATTCAGTACCTATTCCTTGTTACATATTTCCACATCTACCTCTTTGTTCACATAAACATATACAAAGAAGGTTGGATGTAGTTTTCTTTTAAACTCATGAGTAAAATGGAATTGAGGTGAGAGTAATGTTAAGTCTAAGCAATATAATTTACTATTTGACCTAATATCAATATGGACTCTGTTTCTCCTCAGACTTCTATGCCTGATGACACATTTTGCTTCCTATATATAAGTGAAGCAAATGCATGAAGGCAAAATAATTTATTATGTGAGGAAAATAGTAAATGCTACAGAATTTATAGGATATTAGTGGATAGTGTCTTATTTTTACACGATATTTATATTTATATAGCGTATAAATGTTTAACATTTAGATTTTTTTAGTAGACAAGGTATCTTCAAATATGTACTTTTAAGAGAAAAGGTGCTTAACGTTTAATCCCTAAAATTACAAAACTCAAACAGAACCTAGCTCTCTGAGGTTTGCTGACATGGAGGAGTTTATTAAACTTGTGCACTGGACACAACTCAGCTATTTAAGAGCATAAACAGCAGCAATTAATAATAATTCCTCCAGCATACTTTGGAGATAGATAAAAGCAGATTTTCTGGATTTTTAGAAGCTAATCCAACCAGTTTTGCTAACAACAGTCTAAAGTCCTTGGCCAGCTTCCCTGGGCTTCTCTTCCTGTCTTCCCGGGACCATTTGCATTGTCTAGTCTAGTGACCCACTCTGTAAGCACGGTGTGGTGGCATTCCTATAATGTCCACCTGAAATCTGTACTCAAAACAGAGAAAGAAAGGCTTCCGTATGCAAAACAGCATGTTAAATTCCTTCTAAGTATCCCAAAGTAGCTACGTAAAAGTTACAGGCACATATTCCTCCCAGTTTATTGGAGTTGGTCTTGAATTGCAGAACAAAATCTTTGTTTTCCTGCATTTCATTTTGCATTGGTGAGCAGGGTTATAAGCAAACAACAAATCTCCTCCAACAGGAGATAAACCCTCAAAAGTGATAGTTTCCACGGGAAGTGTGGTGAGCCCTTCACTATTTCAGCATGCCTAGTGCCATTATAATTATCATAATTGAATGTAAAACCAAAAGATAATATAAATTGTTCATGCAGTTAAGCCAGAATGGAGAGCAATGTCTTTTGTTTTTACAAAGGACTAATAACATTTTTCTCGTCTTGCTACTGACTCTTCAATATTGCTTCCAGCAGATTTTATGCTTACATTGTACAGAATAGTAACTTATGCCAAAGATGTCCAGTAGCTCCAGATTAAAATGTAATATAATATACATAAAGCTTTATTGTTCCTTTAGGTTGCTGTTTTAAACTAAAGTGGAATATTTCCCTAAAGTCCTCTACAAATGTGCACAATTTAGAACTAAATATGCTTAAGATGTATATCAGTGCTGCTGAAGAAACAGGCCTCGTGGACCTGTCAGGTTATTTTCATACAATTTGTTTCTGCAGATTTTATTTTTACTGGCAAATTTACAAGTTCATAGAAAAGGAAATAATTAGCTACTTGCAGAACTGCTGATGCATGGGGCTAAAACCGACCAGTCCATGCATCTTAGCGATTGTGACATTTTAAATTATCTGA
>PVJA010005399.1:14462-79659 GCA_004027025.1 Myocastor coypus
TTTTTTCTTTTTTTTTTTTTTTTGTTTCCCTCCCCCTTCAAGTAATCAATGCACTGCTGAATGAGTTCATTTTAATGCTCTCAATCATGCCTCTAATGTTCGTAGCTTACGGGCGCAGGCATCAGTAATGCAGGAATGTTATATGGCTTTAGTTTGGGCCATTTCATAAAATATTCATGGAATCAAAAATGTGCATCAAAATAGCGGCTGGGAGAATTACATTTATGTTCCTGCTTTTATGGCAGCTTCACATTTAAACCCATTTGTGCTAATATCTAGTCAATCTTCCTACTTTAAAAAAAAAACTAAAATGGGAGAGATCATATACATTCTCCTTTGCTTAATATTTGTTCTAGACATCTGCTGTGATACAACAAATATCTATAAACTTTCAGAGATGTCGTGCAGAAAAGAGGGGTAAGCAACAATTTGGATAATATCCAAATATATAAAATCCCATTTCCTCTACATAGTGTTTGTCTTAACATCCTACCATGCATTTTGCAGTTTACAACAGTGTCTGGGTTTTGTTTATGTTTTTAAATAAATGGATGGATTTCTTGTTTGTGTGAGCTTTAGACAAAGTAAAACTCCCTCATAGTGGTCTTATTTTAAAAATATTTTCCTTTAAGTGTAAAACTGCGAGTGCACAGCAAATTCTTCATCATTTATGTAAATGTCACACAATTGTTAAATAATGAAATCAAATTGCAGTTTAGGCCACCTTGACTGTATCTGTATGCTCTTGCTGCACAAAGCTGTTCAGGCATTGTCCTAGGACGTGGTCTCCAAAACTATTTCACATTGCTGCAGAAGCCTACCTCCCGCTGGTATCTATGTTGGGATATCCCCATCGCCTCTCATGAAAGATTTGACTGTGTTTTTCTATGACTTATATAAAGTATTTGCACACTATCTGGATATTTACCTGGTAGAAAACCTCTTACACAGTTGTGTTTAGTTTGGCAGTACTTCTGTGTCTTCCGTTGGGCCGTCAGTACTGAGATCTTAGGTGCTAACAGTAAAGACAGAGGCATGCTAGTGATCCCAGGCACCACAAACTTGACTTCTCAGGAGATGTAGATACACTTCTCTTTTCCATTCTATTTTTGTTACGTTTTGTTTTTGTGACATCTCAGTATATCCACTCTGCTTTCCTCTGCCCCACTTCATGAGTAAAAATAATGCTGATACTTCGATACATTCCAGAAGAGGACGGTCCTCGGACATGTGGACTAAACTCATGCCCCTGTTCTCCTGAAAGATTGACTGTAGGATCTAGAAATCTTGCCAGGCTCTGATATGATATAGTTTACTTGGGGGAGGAAAGGGGACTTTGAGGAAGTTGTACACTAAGAGCCAAATTTGCAAGTTGAGTTCATTATCTTCATTGATATTTACCTTAAGCTTTGGCAAAATAATTGCTCTAGGATGGCCTTCTACAATATCAATCTTGGCAATACTGAATTCAAACCTTGCAGAGAAAACTGTCTGTATATGTGTCTCAGTAAATCTCTACTTAATTCAGAGCTTTCAGTAAGAAAGTAAGATAATTGTTAAGGTCTGCACCACAGTTGAAATTAGAAATGAGATGGAAATTATACCATTGTTGATCACGATGAAAGGGATTACTTGAATATGTAAATTACTCGAATATTCAAATTACTTCTTTTTATGTCACAGACATATCTTAATATCATTAATCAAATATTAAGGGCCAGTGATATAGCTCAGCAGACTAAATACTGGCTTAGGCAAGTAGAGGGACTGGGATTCGATTCCTGGTACAGTATGTCATGCCAGTCCCACCCCTAGGGAGTGCAGAGCCAGCTGAGACTGGGTGTGGTGGTGCACACCTGTAATCCTAGAGCTGAGGAGGCCAAACACAGGAGGATCACTAGCGTCTAAGCTGTGTAGTAACCCTGCACCAATTACATTAAAAAAGAAGATATAGCTGGGCGTGGTGGTGCATGCCTGTAATCCCAGCACTCGGGAGGCTGAGGCAGGAGGATTGGTGCAAGTTCGAGACTAGCCTGGGCTACAAAAGTGAGCTCAAGGCCAGCCTCAACTGCATAGCAAGACCCTGTCTCAAAAAAAAAAAGATTATATATATATATATATATATGCCATGTCATAATATGGGCTTTCAATGTCTGATCAGCCTTTAGAAAGTAGAGCCAAGCCATTTGAGAACTTATAGTCACTTGAATCAAATCCTTACTGTTTTAATATTCTACCAAATAATTTTAGAAATGCATCAGTGCAGATTAGAAAGGCTGGAAAGCTTTGCTTGGGTTAGGGCATTTTGTTGTAAGACAGTACTGATCAGAAGCCCACTGGCCTCATCTTTGGCAAGGTGGTGAAAAAATGCCAATAGGAATGGCTAAGTCTACAAATCCAAGGAATTCCAGGTGGCTGGAGATGCCACCATGCTGCTCAGAGGAAATAAGGGAATGCAGATGTTGCTCCCTATGTACAGACTCCAGAAAGAGCCATCAGAATCACGTGGGGGACGAGTGCCTGAACTTTTATAAAAAGTCACCTATGACAGTCTGAGTAGTCACAGAGTCATACCCATGAAAAAGATGAGAAGTGGTTAACTCGAGTATAATTTTCAAATCCTGCAGGCCATTGTCCAGCGAATATAACTTACACAACCTGAGTCTCCCTGAGTCTTGTTAGGTTGAGTAGCATGGTAGAACCAGGTGTATGTATTTTAAGTCTGGCTTCTATATTTGAGTCATTAAATCTTATAAGCATTGACTCGTTCTTCAGTTGAAAAAAAAGTAATGATCTATCTCACAAGTCCTGTAAGCTCAAATAATATAAAGTATGGGGAAGAAACTTTCTGTTTTGACCACCGCCTAACAGATCGTCAGGAAAGATGAATTCCTGATCTCTTCTACCTCACCACTTCTTCCGTATAAGAGAAGCAGAAGCCTGTAGTAGAGACTTTGAGAGCCGAGTATGTACCAATAATTAGGAGCTGATCAGTGCAGTGACACTGCTCCCCCAAACTCCAGTGAAAAATAGATTCAATTAAAAAACTACTTTTCATTTTCTCAAGGTTTCCTTTCATAGTAGCTAACTGAAACCTATGTCCCTGGGTCCCTTTCTCATTGCATTCCTCCTCAGACAGTCCTTCAAGGAAACCCAACAGCCACAAGGTTCAGTGACAAAGATATCACACACAGGGAACAGAAAGGCGATATCCACACCTCCCTCCACGTTCTCACCTTCAAATCCCATGGTTCCCTCTGCTTCTTCGTTTTAGAGAAAATCACTGGTGTGGATATCCATTCTCAATTACTCTTTCCACGATGATACCTAATTTACATCTAAAGTTTGCATGTGGATTCTTTAATTAATTGAGTTATCTGGATCATCTTTCCCTTTATAATCTTCCCCTCCCCCCTTTTTGAACTACTGGTTACCTCACAATTGTCTACATTTTCTGCTCCCTAACCACACTGCCCATAAGAAGTATGTATCTATACTTTATGAATATATTGCTACTGAACAAAAAAACAGCTCTTGCATACATCTTTCCAGGGATACAGAGCTATACTTTGCAGGCAGAAATATAGTTAACAGAGGAAACATAACACACATTATATGTCAGTGGTCCATTCTCATTTTAAAAAATGAGGGCCATGAGTATTTAGAGGAAGGTGTTTCTGAAGAGAAGTGAGTGCTACTGGAGAGGGATGAAAAACTGCGGCCTGATTTTGTAGGAGGAAAGAAAAAATTGCCAACTGAAAGTAAAGATAGATTAGAGCAGTAGACTTCAACCACGAACACTTATATCAAAGTAAAATGGAGGATTGGACATTCTCTTTATAATAATGTTGTCTGCTTATTATTTTAATATAAGCACATTTTGATAAGAGAGAACGTATAAAATGTCAACATGCCAAAAGAAAAAAAAAAAAGACAAGTAAAAGAAAATCAGAAAAGAAATCATCCGTCACCCATCATCTTGCTTCTCAGAGAGCATTCCTTGTGCATGTTTTCTGACGTGTTGCAATATATTCACTTATTCTAAGCACCTGTCCATGTAACCCGATTGCTTCTGTAATATCAAGTGTAGCCTCTCTATGTGAAGGCTTCATGACCTAAGGTGCTGAACAATTCTACAGCACCTGTTTTCCACACTGTAGGTATGTTTGCTGGCATGCTGTCCCCCCTCTGGCTATCCTCACTGGCCTGCTATGCAGAGTAGCATAGCGAGACCAACCTACATCAGTGAATTTTTGTCTATTGTTAGTGATCCATCCTTGTCAGCTGTCTTTCTTTTAAGGTGTTACTGTTATTTGTGTGTGGATTCTTTGATGCTAATTCTCATAATAAATTTGGTGCCAAGTAGAAATTATGCCTTATAATCATGATAGTGGCTCCAACCTACATTACCAGCCAGGGAAACAACTTTGAGAAAATATATTTAGGCTAATACGACCTGAAGAGGTTAGTTTGAATCACTCATAATGTTACAAAGTCTCTTTCACAGGAAAGGGACGTTAGATTTATTTTATTTAATTTTTATGTATTTTGTACAGAGTCTTACTACACAGCTCGGACTCATAGTGATCCTCCTGCTTTCAGTCTCCCTGGCACTGGGATTACAAGTGGGCACACTGTGCCTGGACTCTGTGGCCAGCTCAGCTGGTTCAGGGGCAGCGCCAGTGCAGCATGTGGTGCCAGGGATTGAACCTTGGTCCCTGAGCTTATTAAGCAGGCCCTTAGTCCACTGAGCTATCTCACCAGCCTTGGGAAATCAGATTTAAAGAATACAAATAGTGATTGTATTTCAACTGACTGTTAGATATTTTAGAAGTATTCTTACTACAGCAACTGACAGCGGTGGCTGGGTCCATCGAGTACTCACTCCGTAACTGAACATACATGCACTCATTCTCATGGTGGTTCTCTGCGTAGTCACTGGTCATGCTACTTCACAGAGAAATAAACCAACAGAGACGGCAATGAAAAGCTAAGGCCAAGCAAAATATGGTGAAGCCAAGATTAGAATAGGTCGTCACCTTGAAACCTGCCTTCACTCTTGATTATCATAGCTGGAGTGTCAATAAGGCTTTCTGCAGTTCAATCCGAGATGAAACTGCAGTGCCTTCAAAGAGTATTTACATTCCAGGATTGTGTGAGCACTTGTGCAAGGCAAGTAACAAGTGTAACTCACAGCATGGAACTACAGATCACTCTTCAAAAACTGTGTCAGCTCATATTTTAAGAAATGAGGGCCAGCCAGATAGCTCAGCGGATTAATGTGCCCGCTTAAGCAGCAGAAGAGACTGAGATTTGATCCCTGGCTTACTATGCTGCCCCTGCCCCTGGGGCACACTGAGACAGGGGCTGAGACTGGGAATGGTGACACATGTCTGTAATCCCAGCACTTGGGAGGCTGAAACTGGGAGGATCACTAGGAGTCTGATCTGTATAGTGAGACCCTGTAGATGCTATATGCTCTGTACTAAATACATTTCGGGGGAAAAAAAAAAAAAACTTAGGAAAAGAATAGAAAAGAAATGGCTTAAGGCTGATTCAGGCTTTGACTTTGGGAATGTACATCCTGGACCATGACAGACAGTATAATCCAGAAGGACAATTAAACTGCGCTCAAATTATTTAAAACTGAACATATGCAAATGCCTTCCTCAAACTTTGAGAAACAGCTTAAGGATCCAAAATATTTGGATTACAAATGTGTAAAACATACGTTCTTTTTCAGTACACTTAAATTCTTCCTCAGGATGAAGAAATTCCTTTCTCTTTCAAAAACCCTGAGGGGCAGTGCATGAGAGCCTGAGTCTTGAAGTGGCTTGCTGGACCCACCACCACCCAGCGTGCATGCAGCATTGAGCAAAATGCTTCTGTGTACTAGGTTTCAGGAATTAAGTGTTAAATGTATATAAAACACAGTGCAATTTCTTCAATACATGTTTGATAAATATTCACCAATATACTTGCTATTAATTAACTTTCAGAGTGCCCCAAACTTTGTAATCCCACTCAGTCTGTCCTAAACTGAAGGGCTCCCCTCTTCCAGACATTTAGAATTAAGCCAAATCTGGGGTCCAATTAGAGACAGTCCCTTCCCCAGTTTAACACCTTTCAGCCTTTAGACATATTGCATTGTATTCTATGGTGTTTTCTTGTTTAACAGTAAGGCTAAGACATACACAAAATTTTTGAAGAACATGTTCTGGTTTGTGGTTTGTTTTTGTGAATGGCTTTTCTTCTTCAGGTCGACTTCTGGAGGCTGCCGAGCACTACGAAGCATTCCATCAATTGACGCAGGGGCGGATATGGAAGGATGAGACAGGCCGCTTTCTCAACTTGTTGTCCTGCGAAAGTCTCCTGAGGACCTACAGATTACTCTCAGACAAAATGCTGGAAAATAAAGAATACAAACAGGCCATCAAAATACTAATAAAAGCTTCCGAAATAGCCAAAGAAGGTGGGTGGAGAAGAACTCTCTCAGGCTGCCTTCTTTAATGGACAGATACCGCTTCTCCCCAGAGTAGAGTAAAAATCATCAAGTGTTGGGATGATTATTTCCTATGAAATGCAGAGACAATGCCATCAATATAGTGCTTAGATTTCACCGTGAAACAGAGTTGCCTTAGTGTTGACAAGAAATCCATTAGTATCCTGAAAGCTTTAGCTCCAAAATTACAGTCCACTGGGAGTAATGTTGTAAAACAAGGGATCTACAATGAGAAGAAATGGTCATCTGCGAAAATTAAGGCAGAGAGAGAGAGAGAGAGAGACAGAGAGAGAGACAGAGACAGAGACAGAGACAGAGACAGAGAGGAGAATGTGTTATAGACTGTGTACTTCTTGGGATTTGAGAGATATTTAATTGTAAATTTCCTATTGTCAGATAACTGGAAAAATATAAATATTTACTTAGGAGTAACAGAAAAAACAGGACCATAGTATATTTTAGACCTTTGCCTCTCAAAATGTGACTTGTAGAGCAAAATCATCAGCATTCTGTACAACTACTGCAAAATGTTAGCATCCCCAGTCCCTCCCCAGACACCATCTACAATAAAACCTGCACATTAACAAGATCTCCAGGTGATTAATGCATATGCTTAATGCAGGAAGACACTTTGGTGAAAGCTGTTCACAATATTCTGTGGTATTTGTGTACATATAAAATACGAGGAAAAGTTTGGACTAGATTCCTGTGTTTAATTTTTGAAATGCATAGATATTTTATGCCCATGTTCTAGTTTATTAATAGCTTTTTCATGAAGAAAAGGAAGTTACACAGTTAAAATATAATTAATGCATGAGTGTCATTAATTGATTGGTTTATTAAGTAACCCATGTCTTAGACAGGACTGATTTTTCTGGATGCGATTTGAATTTGCTAAAGTATAAAAGTGAACAGCTTATTTTCTCTGTTATTTCTTTTAATAATATTAGTTGAAATATTCTTCAGAAGTTATCCTCTTGGAAAGGAGTATCTTATTAAATGAATTACTTTTAAATAAATGATCTAGAACCTTCTCTGAAGGGATAAACAGTAGTGTAAACTGTTAGATCAGTTTCAGGAGCAAACAATTCACATGGGAAGCTACAGGAAATTTTCAGTGTAAGAGCATGTATACTGGGAAAAGACATTTTATTTTACCTTCACATTTGCAAGTTCTTCACACAGAAAGGAAGGTTATTGGGTCTCTCTCAGCAGCCAGAGTTACCTAGGTGTCTTCCTCCAGAGAGCATATCTCCCCTTCCAAAGGACAGATAAGAGAAACAGGATATGCTGACATTTTTCTTGCCTAATTTCTCTCACTAGAACATCAAACACAGTATAGTCCTCAGTGTAAGTCACTGCAGGGACCATCCTTGGCTTTCTGGGCCTCGGATGGACAACTGCCACCTCTGCCAGGCTTGATGTAAGCTAAGAGTACTTTTAGGAAGCAGGCACAGGTTGAGGAAGTTGCCTTATGACACTCTTAAGTTTGCTGAGAAAGTTCCGAATGAAAGGAGGTTGGGTCTTAAAACTGAAGCTATTCAGATGACGATGTGTCTTTTTTGTCCATCTTTCTGTTACTGTTGTATAGTACAAGCACATTGGTTGTTTCGCATATGATGAAACAGTCATGAACTTTATGGTAAATTTCATTCCATCACACTATATAAGTCCTTTTCTACATTGTTGAGTTTGTGTACAAGGAAAAATCTCTCATAAGCATGTTGACGATACACACTTATTGTGACAGCTGGGACCCAGATGGATAGTGTTTTCCGTGCATGTTTAGGTTTTGGGGATCATTACTTCATTTACATAATTCAAAACATTTCTACTGTATTAAAGACTAAAACTTCTGTTACAGGAAGTCCGTTTCTTTAATATGTCCTAATAGTTCTATATCTTCTGTAGGAAGTGACAAAAAAATAGAGGGAGAAGCTTGCTATTACTTGGGCTTAGCATACTTGGCTGCTGAAGAATATGAACATGCATTAACAGTAAGTTGGAGTTAATTTTTAATCATTGCAGCATTTTATTGTTTTATAATAGTATGTTGCATGTGATAATAAGGTCAGAGAGATGATTAGGCCTGATGTCAATGTGCCTATTTACAGAGGCTAAAACAAAGCAACAATATGTTAGAAGCATCACTGAAATCTAGTCAGTTGGTTATAGAAAGTGGGATAGAGTCAGTTTCCGCAAACTGCTTTGCAATCTATGAAGGTTCGGCGTGACCCACTCTACCATAATATCACTAAAGACAAGATGGAATGAGAACAAAATGTAAGAACTTTAAAGTTACTGTAGTTTTATTGCATTTATATTATTTGATTTGCTTAGAGATGAATATGGTGACTGAGTAATAGGGTCAATTGCATTGATGTTGATATTTAATGGTGTGGGCATGGAATGGGTAGAGCAAAAGCAGTCTTTGCTTTTGCTCAGGTGGGTCCAACCTGAGAATCACCATCAGTCATGACGAAGCTCATCCTTGCCTATTTTGGAACCAGGTTTTATCCATTTGGCTTAAATAGAAATCAAAGTACCAGAAGCTAGTGTTTACCAATGTTTAATTGAAATGTATTTCTTTTCTTTTTCTCCTATCTCTAGTATAAATAAAATAGCTTCCAATTTCATTTCACATGCATTCCTCATAATAATTTGACTAGATGGACAGTGTTGGCTTAATTTTTAGCTTCAAGGTTTCATTTATTGCTCTAGATATTTATGCTAAGTAAGGACATTTTGACTGAGGCTAGATATTTTTCTCTAGCTTCTTTATAATTGGTCATCATAGAAAACTTTACCCTTTTTAGATAACCTTCTGTTTAATTTCTTAAATTAACATATGTTCAACAACACTACTTTAAAGAACATACAAGGCCAAGGAGATACACACTTATCATTAGGAAATAATTTAATGTGAGTGACTAACCGGTTAACCTTAACTGTCAACTTTCAGTGGATAAAGAGATTCCTGGGGAGGTGATTCGATTTTGAGCACCCTGGAAGAGTTAGAATATTGATGAATTCATCATTGAATGGGCTAGTAGGAGGGAGGCTGAGCAAAGTAAGTGGGTCAGAAGTGCAATAGCACAACTAGCTCTTTCTGGTCCCTGGCCCCTTTCTCTTGGGTACTTCCCTTGCCCTCTGCTTCCTGGATGCCACCAGCTGAGTAACTTTCCCCCATCACACTTGCCACCGTGAAGTTCCTGTCATGGAGCCAGCTGACCATGGATGAAAACCCTTGCAAGGATTGAGACCAAGTACATTCCTTGTCCTTTAAGTTAGGAGAGGACAGCTCATCAATGTGGAAAATTGGAACCTGACAATCGGAGGTTTATACATAACAATGTAGTTTAGAAATCTTTGGAGAACTGGTTTGCAGTGGGAGTTTGGAAAAATTTGGAGAAACCAGAAAAAAAAAAAAAAAAAAAAACTCTTGAATCTATATGCAGAGCATTTATAATGAGTGATTCTGATTAGGGCTCAGATGAACAGAATGCTAATAAGAAAGTGGAGAGTAAAGGCCAAGCTCGTAGGGTTTTAGTTGGGAATAAGAGCTCTATTGGAAATCAGATTAGAGGCCACTCATGTTACATTTTGGTAAAGAATTTGATATGTTTTGTTCATGTCCAGTAACTTTGTGTGACGCTGACTTTAAAGCATCAGGACTGGGGAGATAGTTTGGTGGTCTAAGTGCCTGTCCAGCAAGGCAAGGACCCAGATTTAATCCCCAGTACCACCAGCCATCAAAACTGGATGTGATGGCACACTCCTGTAATCCCAGTGCTTGAGATGCTGAGACAAGAGCATCACTAGGAGTCACTATGAGACCCTCTACCAAATAAATAAATAAGTAAATAAGTAAGTAAGTAAATAAATAAATAAATAAATGATTTTTTAAAAATTAAATAATCTAGTGAAAGAAATTTTAAGGCAGTGTAACATTCACACTGTGGCATGGGTACTGCTGTCTTCTTTTGGCTAGATTTATCTTAAAAATCAAGACCCAAGAAATGGAGAAGAAAGGTTTGAAAAACTTGTAGTTTGGTCAGAAAGAAAGCGCACATGCAGAGTTGGGGCCCAAGGAAGGTGCCCATGCTAAAGAAATCAGTGTCATTAAAAAGAAACTAAGGATTTTGAACTAGGATGAGAACATAGATGCCTTGAGACCAACTCAAGAATCTACAAGACCCCAAACGCTGCAGATCCAGGGCGTAAACACGTGCAACTTTCATTTAAGAGGAGATCCTTGGGGCCCATGTTCAGGAAGAACTATGTAAGGAGCTGGTTTTGTGAGATTTGTTTTGCCATGCTTTGTCACTCAGGCACCCAGCCGTCACTGCCTGGCTACCACTCTGACAGCAGAGCCTTGGTGTCATTCATAAGGTCCTAGTTTTTCAGGTATATGGAAGGCAAGAGTTATGAGGGGTTTTTTAAGTAATTTTTTTTTTTTTTTGTCTTTTTGAGACAGGGTCTCGCTATGCAGTTGAGGCTGGCCTTGACCTCACTTTTGTAGCCCAGGCTGATCTTGAACTCGCATCAATCCTCCTGCCTCAGCCTCCCGAGCGCTGGGACTGCAGGTGTGAGCCACCACGCCCTGCTTTAAATAAATTTTTTATTGAAAGAAAATTTCATGTGATTTAATACTCATTAAGCTCATTTTAATGAAGCTGTCTTCAGGGTAGCCCTAGAAAGCAGAAAAAACAATGTTCTACCACTTTGAAGCATCTGATTTTTGTTTGTTTGTTTGTTTGTTTTGTTTTGTTTTCCCATCAACAATCACAGCTTTCGAGAAGCTCAATATTGTATCTCCACAGAAAAACAGCACTACTGACTACAGCCTACTGTGGAAAATTTTACTCTGTGGTCACTGCATTAAGAGCTCTTAGTTTAACATCAAGAGTCATGAGTTTATACAGACTTCCACACAGATTTCAGAGGAAGGCTGAGTCCAGTAATATGTGACAGGGCCAGTGCCCCTGCTGGTGCCCCTAAGAAAATAATGTGCCAATAGACATTGACAGAAGTGCAATGGAGGCCTCAGTAAGTTGGAGATCTGGTGGAAATCCTGGTGTATTATATATTCTAGTTTTTAGGATAGTCTAATAATAACTGAATTAAAGAAACCTCATTTGACATCCAAGTGAAAATTTTCTTGAAACTGTTACTCCTTTCGAAGAATATATAAGTTGAGTTTTGGGAAGTAAATATGACTTTGGGTAAGTCTTTACATTCTTCTTTTTTTTCCCCCCCTGGGACCAGGGTTCAAACTCACGACCTTGCACTAGCTAGGCAGATGCTTATGCCACAGAGCTATCTCCCCGGTTCCAAATTCTTTAAGTCTTCATTACCTCATGTACCTTGTAGCACTAATAGTTACTGTTACCTTGTAGTGGGTTAAATAGCAGCCTATGAATGCAAATGTAATTAATTTAAGACTCTCTATATGAGGGGATTGCTCTGGATTCAGCAGAGGTGCTTTAGAAAGGAAAACTGGATGGTGATACAGAGGTCGCAGTGATACCGCCATTAGTCAAGCAGTGTCCGGAGTCACGCTCCATGAAAGAAACAAGCATGGATCCTTGCATGGCACCATAAGAGAGATCACCACTTTCTTTGCTATTTTAAGTCATTTAGTGTGTCACAGTTTTCCTTCAGCTCTAGCAAACTAATACATACAAAGTAGATGATTTATGTGAAGTATTAAAACAATGTCTGCCTGGTATATAATAAATCTTTAGCCTTTTTACCAACTTTTTTTTTATTATTGCACTAATCTGACTCTCTAGGCTTGAGTGATGGTCGTGAAAAGGCAGGGAACAACCAGGCTCAAAAGTCACGAAGCTTATGGAAAGACTAACCGTAGGAGGAGAAGGAGATAGAAAAGGCAGTACGGGCTCGGAGTTCTTGGCCCCAGGGCTGGATGGACGCTAGTGTGCTTCCCTGGGAGAGGGACTATAAATGACATAGCATATTAGCCAGGTTCTTGGGGAGAAATAGGGAGTTCAGTTTGGGGTTTGCCCAATTTGAAGAATTTTAGAATTATTTTCTCTATTTCTTCACTCTTAAAAGTCATCCCATTGTTTAACAGTGGGATTTTAAAGCACATGTTAACCTAGCTAATAAACAGATGCCTTAGAAGATTCAGCAGTAGCCATTCATAAAACAAACTCCCTTTTGCTTCCTGGTATAACCCAAACAGTGTTGTTATCTGCCACTGAAGCTGTCATGCAGCCCAAAAGGTCGCAGAGTTCTCCACAGCTGAGCAATAAAATAAAGCTGAATCATAAATAAATAAGAAAAAATACAGGAATCTAAACTAATGGCAATATCAATTTCTACATAATTATCCACCAAGAATAATAAAGGATAATATGCTTAACTCAAAACATCAATATTTTTTAAGTCTTTTCTTCCACTTTGTATTTTTTTCAGTTTGTCCTTTGTCTTACTTTCTTTACTTTCTTTCTTTCTTTCTTTCTTTCTTTCTTTCTTTCTTTCTTTCTTTCTTTCTTTCTTTCTTTCTTTCTTTTTCTCTCTCTCTGTCTCTCTTTCTTTCTTTCTCTCTCTCTCTCTCTTTCTTTCTTTCTTTCTTTTTTTCTGCTGAGATAAAAACCTGACACCCAAAGATAAAGGAGGAAAGGTTTACTTAGTTCCCAGGTGTAAAGGCAGAAGACAACAAGGAGAAAGCAGCAAGTCACAGTATCCTGTCTGTCCCTCACATCCTATGAAGGACACCCTCCCCGCAGGTGGGTGGCACTCAGCCCTTAACCTGGCATTGCTCTGCGAGTCAGTCCCACCCGGCATCATACCCTTGGCCCAGCTTCTCACTTCCAGATGCAGCTACCTTTGCAAATCTCCATCTATGACTGCATGGGGCTTTGGGAGCCTGGTGGACGCACACCATCACAGCCGTCAGCGAGGCATTCTGCAAGCTGTACCCTCGTGTCAGTCTGTACGCTCAAAAGGTCCTTCCTGCATCCTCACTGGTGGTCAACACTCCTTTCCCTGTTCTCTTTTTCCATCTCATTTCCTTTCTTAGATCAGGAAGTCGTGGCCCTGCGCAAGAGTTTACTTCTTCTACTTTCATTGCACTTGTAAATGATAACTCTTATCTGTATAATAAAACCAGGAGAACTCTGGGGCTAGTTTGGAAGCTGAGGAATGCTAAGAAGGTTATGCCAGAGCTTTAGCAGTCTAGGGAAGAAAAAGCAAAGAAGTTTACTTGCATTAATATTTTGTTCTCTGATCTTGTGTGACAATCTCTTAAAAACCATGTCCAAGATAAATTATATCTACTGTATACCTATACATCTCTATATAAAGTAAGACAAAACATAAAGGAGGAAATGCAGTGAATGTAAAGAAGTCAAAGCAATGCAAACAGTGTATTGTCTCACTAGTCTGAGAACCTGAAAGAGTAAATAAAATGTGAATGATACAGCAGATACTCTAAAAGGGGAAGAATCTGTTCAGTAGTAGGGACTAACTGGAATGAGGAAAAGACAAGAGCAAAAAGAGAAAAACATATTCACGTGTCTGCGTAGGACAGCTTGGATAATGGCACTGCTGATTTATGCTGGTCTATTAAAAGGAGCAATTAATGCTTATTTTTTTCAACTTTGCATGTTTATATCTGGTAATCCTAATAATTAATTTGAAGATAATATTATGTCATACATCAACCATTTTTTTAATTCCTACTGTTTTGTTTAGTGAAATCCTGTATCATTTCTAATGTTTTTTTTTCCCCTTTTTCTTTTACCATTTTGTATTCTTGATGTAAGAAGTAGGAAATTATTTAGGTACTGGTATTAAATAATAATAAACATCTTCATGTAATCCAGATCAAGTGATAAATAGCAACAGGTTTGTAATTAAGTGGCCTAATATTTGATATGGAAGGTTTTGATGTACAACTTTGTATCAGAAAGAGCTAGAAGGAATGTTTGAGTCTGGTCTGCCCCACACTAACTATGTGACCTTAGGTTTGTCACGAGTTTCCAGAATCCTGGTCTCATTTGTAATGTAAGAATCTCAAGGGGCTGGGGAGACAGCTCTGTGGCACAAGTGCCTGCCTGGCAAGTACAAGGTTGTGAGTTTGAACCCCAGTCCCTCAATAAATACAAAACAAAACAAAAGAATCTCAATGGCAGCTTCATTATGTCTTTGTGAACGTCAAATGAAACAAATGTATGTTTACTCTTTATAAATGGCTTTCAGATGAGAGAAACTATTATTACCACAGGCTATGATACAACTAGCACTGAATAATAATAGCAATAATGTTGTACTAGGTAATATTTAGTGCTTGTCTATGCAAGGCACCTGTTTTGTTCTTATTTCTCTTAACTGCAATTTACTAATTTGATTGTGGATCAATTGTCTTAGTGGTTACATTTATCTTGATATCTGCGCCTAATTTTGTAATGGAAATAGGCTAAACCAACATCTTACGTAAGACTTTTAGTTACTATTTTATGAATAAGTTAAAAAATCAGCACTTACCAAAACAAAAGAAATTTGGATCACTTACTTAATTATCATAGCAGACTACCATCCCTTAAGCAGATAGTATCTTTACTTCCCAATTAGAAATTGTTACCTAAAATGTACCCGTCTGTGTGTGTCAGTGGCTGGAAACCCAATGGGAGCTCGGATGCCGGCTAGGAAGAAATCATGTCCCCCTCCTCCCAGGGGAGGGCTGGCTATCACTGCACACGCCCTGCAGTCAAGCCTGTCTGCAGTGTTTGCCCGGGGTAGTGTGTGGTTTACAGCCAGTGTCTGACGCGTGGCAGAAACTTGTCTCTTAGCTTGGGACGGCTCAGGTGCGAGCCCAGGGGGCCCGGCAGCCTCGTTCCGGCCTTGTGCGGGAGTTTGCCCCTGGTTTATGCTCCTTTCCTGTAGACACTTCCAGCACCATCCTTCTCTGGAGGACTGGAAGAGAACAGCTGCGCCAGACCTGCCTGATCCCTGTCGCTGCAACTGATTTCTTCCTGTGTGCTATTATGTGTCCACACACCCACACACTCGCGCTTTTCCACCAGTACACAAATGGTATTGAAGTCATTTCATTTCTGTACATGGAGCTAAGAAAAGAACCGCTTAAAATATCCAGCACTGGACAAGGAAGGAATGTCATATCTATCTATTTATCTATCTATCTATCTATCTATCTATCTAGATATATATATTCTCTAATTTTGGAAGTGGATTCATTTGCAAACTGCAAAAAATTATGCTACTCATAATAATTTAACTCAATATAAGCATCTGTTTTATATCTGATCTTATGTAATGCTTTTCTGAATGCAAAGTAGCTTTTTAAGAAGTTTATAAAAACATGATTTAAAAAGTTGGAGATTATGAAAATGTGATGCTATTATCTTTGAAGTCATGAGCATTTTCAAAATTAAAGCATGTAACCATGTGGTAGTAATTTAAGATAATTTTGTAGCAAAAATTACAGTATAGAATGGTGGCAAACGGAACTCTTATTAGGTTCTTGGGCAATAGGGGTTTAACTCTCTTTAAATATTCTTGATTTTAAAAATGTTGTCTAATTTATAAAATCATATTACAGTTTAGGAAATTAAACTTACACTTTTGTCTCCTTTATAAATGATGAATACATTATAGTAATTATCAGGAATAATGCTATCTGTCATTTAAATGATGGCAACATTATAAAAAATCAAGAAGCTCAAAAAAATGAAAATTTGTATTTTTCCAAAGAAGACCATGTCCAGCACAAATTTACAGTTATCAGACTTCCACAGAAATGATGTTTTAGAGTACAATGAATGTTCAAAGCCTGAAATAGCATAAATACTAATATTCTAGTACTATTTTAATATGTGAAAGCAAGTTTTACATTCCCTTGAGATCTAGAGTGCTAGTTGAATCAAGCCTTTATCATCATACTTTAAAAAAAAAAAAGAAAGAAATTGCTGCTACTGTAGTCTGTACAAACTTGCTGGACTTTTTTTTGTTTCCACTTTAAGAAACGGTGCTCGATTTTTTGGTATTCCTCTACAGAGAAAATGACTGGAAGGATAGGTGCTTTTATTTGGTCCACCCAAAAGAAAATGAACTTGGAGACTCTGAAAAAGTGAGTGCTCCGATGCACTCTGCTATAGTGACATATGCAACATAACGTATGTGTGCTCCTTAAAGTTCAAGGCCTAGCATATGAAAATGTTCTGTGGAGCAATAAAGCCAGCCTGCATAGTTCATCAGCCGACTAATTGTATGACAGTCCTAGAGGCGATGGCACAGCTGTTAGCATACATTTGATCTAGAGGCCGAGAAAGAAGAAAAGGCGTCACACCTGGAAGGATCAGATGGCTGCAGGGATAGATGTGTGGGACAGGAATGTGTGGGCGTCGTATCTCATTGCCATCATTTATAATATATTGCATTTGCAGCTCCTTTGACACAGGAGTACCGTCAGAAAGCAGTCTCCAAACTCATCCAGGAGCTCAGTGCGGCAGCAGTTAGCTCGCACGCATGACACATTGGTTTCCACCACCACAAACAAACGAAAAAGTGTATTTACAGCACCCTCAAATGTATTGGTAGCATGAGCAATTGCTAATTATTTAATCTTCAAAGCATAGCAACATTTGCTTTAGAGTTTTCAGACTACACCTGTACTTGAACTTAGAAACAACGTAAGTTCTATACTCCTGATATTTAATTCATATACTTGTAGAAAACTACTTGGCATAAATATTTGAACTCTCTCCCTTAATGAAGACATATTTAATTACAGCTAATAAATTATCCTTGTTTAAGAGTCAATGTATATTTTCCAGTGATTATCAGGTGTGATTTTTAAAATAATGATGATGATTAGGGATAATCAGAAAGAGAGAAAGAAGATAATGAAGACACCAGCCCGTAAAATAGCATCCGTGTCCTGGATAGCTGAAGGCTTCTTATACAGATGAGTGTAGTAGCTTCCTTTGAGAGGATTTGAAGAGCAGAGTTTAATATTTGCTCTTCATGAAAGCATGAGAGTAGAGTCACAGGTGGGCAAAAGTGTGAGAATAGGGTCAATGAGCTTAGGGGTGCAGGCTCGTGTGTCATTCTACAGTGACAAGTGAGTCATGCCCCTTGTGTGATTGACTGTGGCCTGCCACTCACTCCAGAGGACCTCTGCAGGGGAAAGACTGCGACTGGGAAGGAAGGACAATTACAATAATTAATACATTGCATGTTGTTCTCTTCATAGTAAATAACATGGAACTGTTTTCCATCTATCGTTTCATTTTTTTATGAAACCTTACAAGCCATTCTCTGCTTTTCTATAAAAGCCCAGACCATGGTAGGTGAGCAATTTTGTACTGTTAAAGTAACAGTCTTGATGTCTCAGTTTGGGTCTCCCTGAAAGCCAACTTCGACATGTGAATTTGAATACAAGTGGTTTATGTGGAAAGCATTCTACCAAAAAGCGTGTGTAGGGGGAGAATGCAACAAAAAATGTGTGTTTACAGGTCACTGGCCACTGTAGGATAATGGACTAAGTCATGCTGGAATGCTCTGGAAAAACAAGTTAGAAACAAACAACATATCCCAATGGAGAGACAAGAAGATCATCTGTCCATTCTTTTCCATCCTTCCTTGGCTGAGAACTGCTCCCAGGGATAATAAGTCTGCAGCTTTTCCTATGCCAACCATCAGGCAGTGTCTCAATTACTCTTCTCTTATTGCTGAGACAAATGCCTGACACCCAAAATGATGGAACAAAAAGTTGGCTTAGCTCACAGTTAGTGGACGTTGCAGTCCATAATCAGCTGGCTCCAAGGCAGAGCAGCACATGGAGGAGAGCAACCTTTCATGGCAGTGGCAAAGAGTGGAGAGCAAGTTGAAGGAGTAGCAGCAACAAGGGAAACAGATAGCAAGTGTGTCTCTCTGTCTCTCTTATATTATATTCGGGTTAACTGCTTCAGGACTATGAGTGTAGCACTCACACCCATAATCCCAGCAGCACTCAGACCCATAATCCCAGCCTTGAATCATCCATAATCCCAGTGGATCATGAGTTGATCACAAACTCGAGAAGTACACTTCATGGCTGCATGAGGCTTTGGGGGGACACCTGGAGACAAACCACAGCAGACAGGATGTCCCAGGAGCCCACAGGAGCAAGCAGCCTGTGGGTACAGGCTTTCTCACAGGTGCATGAATGGCATCTCCTACCTCTGTGCATGTCATTGGCTTTGTAGGCAGCCTTTGCTGTATCCCTAATATGGGGATGACAAAGATGCTGTGGGAATTGAATGAGAAGTACACAAAGAAGTAATGATGTTTGCACCTGGTAAGTGTGCAATAAAGGGTAGATTTGTTTTGCTTTCTTTGGAAGAGTTTGTAATGTTTCATACATCTCAACCCAATAATTACTTCTTTCAGAATTCATTGGAAGAAAATTACTATAAACACATATAAATACTTGGCTAGAATACTGTTAGTATAATTACTTAATAAATGCAGATCTGTAAGTGTAACCTTCATAGGCAATCTTATAAGAATTGTTTACATGCTGTAAAATCCAGAAGCAAATGGAAGACAATATCAAATTGATTGAAACTTTGCTGAGTATCTTATGAAATGTATGATATTACACAATAAAAAGATATTAGATATTTTATAACAGAGTATTATTGATATGTAAGCAAAGAAATAAATGGAAAAGCATATACTTTGACCTTATTTACATAAGTACATAGCAAGCAAAGATATATACCATGCATAAAAAAATATATAAATAGTAGAATTGCCAAATTGTTTGCAGCGATAGTCTAAAAAAGTCAGAATAATGAATGACTTGAGTTTTCCAGGGGACAAGCAATTGAATCTATATTCTCAATATTTTCTACAATCAACATACCTTGGTTTTTTTTTATTAAAAAGGAAAACAGCTATTTTAAAAGTGAACTAATATTTGTTTGCATTATATTAAAATGTAAGAATTTTAACTCATGTTTTCACTAGGTTTTATGCATATTTCTCAGAGCAGAAATCTTTAGTTTAGGATTGGCTGTAGCAGCCGGTTATTTCAACAGCTCCACGTCCTGCTTCTCATGGCCCTCTCCGCCTTCGGCTGCATGAGCATAAACAGTGGGGAACATGGATTCCTCCTTTGTTTTGATTTAAGTACCGAGCTGTTTTGGGGGTTTTGTTTGTTTGTTTGTTTGTTTTTGCTTCCTTTAGATGTTTTTCTGACATCTGAAATGCACTTTAGAATTAGCGTATTTCCAAAATGGGAGCCATGTCTGAAGAAATAGCTTGGCATTCTGAGAGCCTGACTGCCAAGTGTACGCACCACGTACACTGGCACCACAAGCCATGCCAGCCCCAGAACCTCAGGTGCTTAGTGCCGGCCCTTAAACCAGGCATGGTAGTACATATTTGTAATCCCAGGGCTGAGGAGGCTGAGACAGGAGGATCACTACTAGTCAGAGCTGTGTAGTGAGACCTTGTGCCAAATAAATAAATAAATAAATAAATAAATAAATAAATAAATAATTTTTAAAATTAAATAAAATGAAAAAGTCATGTGCGTGTTTCTCCAAGGCAGTGTATCACAACTGACTCACATTGCTCCTAGGTTTCCTCAGTCACTCCGTCCTTGCTCCTGGTACAGATTTGCTACCAACTAGCAACTCTGAATAAGTGCAAGGCAAAGAGCAAATAAAAGGTTCTCTGTTAGGTTTTTCAGTTGAAAAAATCTATGGGGAGAATGTTTAGAACTTTGAATAAGAAAAGAAATGGGAGGCAAGGGAGAACAAGATCCCTCTAGTAGGTCTTTGCTTTTCTCCGCTGTCATCTCAGCCATTATCACAGAATAATGGAGTGGGTGCAGCAGTGGTAGAAAACCGACTGACACGTGTGCCACAGTGAGTGACTTGTGTCATTGAAAGTTCAGAAATGTGCGCCATCACTCGGTTACAGGATCAGTCTCTTGACTCACAGTATCTGACCCCAAATCCTGGTCCTGCCATTCCTAATCCTGTGATGTTCAGTGAGTTAATTGTCCTTTCTTATCCTAATACTTGGGAGACAAAGCCTGGAGGATTGTTGCAAGTTCGAGACCAGCCTGGGCTACAAAGTGAGCTCAAGGCAAGCCTGAGCAGCACAGCCAGACCCTGTCTCAAAAAGGCCATAGATAGATAGATAGATAGATAGATAGATAGATAGATAGATAGATGGATAGATGGATAGATGGATAGATGGATAGATGGATAGATAGATGTTCCTTCCTCGTGTCTTGCTTTCCTTACCTGTAGTAGAACTCAGAGTAGTGGCAAAGATTAAAGAGTTAACATGTAGAAAGCACTCAGAATTGTGCCTGGGGCTGGGAACATGCTCACTGGTAGAACATTTGCATAGCACATTCTAGGCCTGGAGTGCAAACCTAGCACTGCAAAGGAAATATACATACCTACATACGTGCACATATATATGCATACATACATACATATGAATACATACAGACATGCCTACATATACACAAATATGTACATACATACACACATATGCATGTATACAGACACCTACATATACATACACACAAATGCATACATACCTACATAAGCATGCACATACATGCATACACACATATATGTATGCATGCATGAATACCTACATAAGAAAAATCAAAGAACTCTGACATAAATACTAGTGAATATGAAGAATATTAAAAGTATGATTTCCTATGTTAACACAAGGATGACACGATTGGTGCCTCTGCTGCTGCTGAATTATCAGACCATAGACAATCCCCTCAGCACCCCTGCTTTGTAAAATGAAGATGATATTTATTAACATAGTGTGTTGATGAAAATTCCAGTGGAATAGTAAAGAGATAATGGTTTATTGGTCTTTATTATTGTACTGCAAATGATTTAACTATATATTTTTCCTAAATTTAATTAAACATATTCATTTTCCCTATGAGCTTATATTAGCTTACAGCAGAGCAAGTGTTTATTATGTACATTTTATATGTTTATAATATCATAGATATTAAAAATAAGCATTTTCTTCCCAAAATATTATGTAAATAAACATTAATATTTGTCACAGGTTTCAAAACCAAAATTACTTTTTCATTGTTTATTGTAATAGATGATGTGGGAGTGGGAAAAGTACTACCTAGGCCATCGTCACAGTCTTCAAAATTCATTTTAAAAGTATCAGAAAAAGCACTACACAAGGCGTCAGACATCCTTATTGGCCTTGGATAAGCCACCAAACTATTCACTTCCCTAAAGGATGCCATTGGTTATACCATGACTGTTGAGAGTAGGACACATTGTCCCAGAATGATCCAGGAGCCTAGGTCCTGGCCTGCACGGCAGCAGTGGCAGGCAATGAGGTAACAGAGGGTGCTGGGTGAGAGTGTAATCTCTGAAATAGAGTGGCCTGGGCTTGGGGCCTTTTGTGAACACCTACTGGTTGTATGGCCTTGGCCCAGGGGTTTCATCTCTATGGTCTTCTTTGCCTACACATATAAAAAGATGCAATAGGGGCCTGGCAGGATGGCTCAGGGGTCTAAAGCACTTGCTTAGGAAAGCTTAGGCGGCTGCAGGGACCGCAGTTCAATCCCTGGCACCACATGCTGCACCAGTCCTGCCCTCCAGGCAGGCTGAGCCGGCCATAAAAATAAATAAATAAATAAACAAACAAATAAAAGTTCTGAAACAAGAAAAAAATAAAAAAGATGTAATAATAATACTTACTTGTGCAATGTTAAGTAGAATATATAAATATATATAAATTACATATATATATATTATATATATATAGTCTCAAAAACAGTCTTATTCATCTAGTATATAGTTTTGGACTACCAACTGCTAAGTCTTGTTTCAGGTGCTTGATGAAAAGATACACACCAAGATCTATCCTCAAGAAGATTCCACACTACTAGGAAAAGATTGTGAAATTAAAAATAATAAACATGCAACTTGTGTGGTGCATTACAGGTGTGACATGGCAGGGCCAAGCCAAGTGCTGAAGAGACCGGAGAAAGATGCACAGAGAGGCTGACCTTTGGGGACAGACTGGGAATGGACAGGAGAGACAGTTATGAGAGACTTGTGGAAGGTACAGTCAGGCAGAGGGAATGGCCGGAGCCTGGGAGCCCAGGGCCAGCGGGCTACAGAGAAGGAAGTTGTTATCTGCAGTCCCGGAGACACAGCACGGGGCTGCAGAGGGCCTAGCAAGCCACTGCGATGCAAGCTGTTCACTAAAGCCAAAGAAATGACATAAAACTCTCACTGTTAGGTGTTGTTCATGATTCTAGTTAAGTAGCGTGATGAAAAAAGCCACATGATCATAAGCAAAGCTACATGAAGGGAAACAGAATTGGCTTTAGGGCCAAAAGAGAGGTTGGGGGAGGCAGAAAATAGCTCTGGCGACTGAGGCAGGAGGCAGCCAAGAAGGTCAAGGGCAGTGCGGTCTTGCTCAAGGTAACCCACCTGGCAGGCCCGTCCCAGTGCTTGAGTGCACAGCATTCCAAAGCCCAGCCAGTGCAGTTCAAGCCTTTGCTCCTCCACTAAGTTACTGTGTATGTTGCAGCAAGTCACCTGACCTCTTCATGCTTCTTCTTTCTCAGGCATGCACTGAGAATAGTACTGTTGGTCTCTAAGTATCTGTGAAGAGCAAATACTCATAAATATAAACCCTATGCAGATACAGGTTTTGTAGTAACTGCCATTAGTAACTGATAAGAGGGAAGCCATGGGGACCCTGGGCTGGGACTCTTGACCCAGCCACACTCATGGGGGTTAGGTAGGTCTCCAGAACCCTAAATAGCAAGCAGATAGGCACCCAGACAGAGATTCAGGCAAGAAGCATAGACAAGAAAGAAGCTCTAGAATATACATGGGGGCTTGGTCTCAATGGACAGGAGAAAAGTCCTTCTGACAAAGGTTGACAGTCAGGATGTGATGGGTGGCCAATTGCAGTGATGGTGTGCTCCTGCCCTGGTAGGCCAGGGACAGAAATGATTCTGGACACAAAGACAGCGAGGTCAGGTCACCGCATGTGTGTGTGAGTAGAGCCGGGTAGAGAGGAAGGACAGCTGCCATGTTACTCCAGGAACACGGATCTGCAATTCCTTCTGGACTCTGTATTTCTCAGTTTCTAAGTATTGATAAGTAACTTGAAAATGCCAAATAAAATAGCAATTTTCTAGCATAAGCAATAAAACCTGAAGCTCACTGTAAGAATGCTCATGGCAGTTTGTTTTGCTGTTTTATTTTCAGCTCATACGTTATTCCAGAGCTGATCAAAGGCATTGGCTGCAAAGACTAAAATAAATCATGGTTCCAAATAAACCACTAAAGAGTGTTAAATTGATTTAAGTGATTTTGGAAATATTAATATTTAAAATTCTTCTGTCCTATGCCTCTTTATGACTACCTATAGCAATAACAACTACCATTTCATTCTACCATTTTTTATCTTATAATATTGCACAGTAAAATGTGTACAAACATTATTTTTTGCATTGCTACAGAAGTGTAGGGGTTCAGCTGCTTATTTATGTTTAAATATCTTGAATTTTATTCAGTCAATAAAAGTATACTCGATTAATACTTTATTATTCTCTTTGCATAGGTTGAGATAAATAAAAAGCAGCGTTTGTTCTTTATTATCAAAGAAAACTTTGCTTCACACTCGCATGCCTTTGCGATGAATTTGATTTTAAGCAGCGTGTATTTCAGGGTTAGTTCCAGTCTTGAGAAAGTTTCCAGCACCATGATTTTGTGTCTTTGGATTATCTGAAAATATCTGGAAAATAGTACAAGGGATTTTTTTTTTTTTTTTTTTTTTTTTTTTTTTTTTTTTTTTTTTTTTTTTTTTTTTTTTTTTTTTTTTTTTTTTTTTTTTTTTTTTTTTTTTTTTTTTTTTTGTCTGATACAGTGCAGGAGGTAAAATATCCACAGGCCATAGTATTAAAAGAAGTATCAATGAGTGTTCCTCATGTATCTTCCACATTGGCGTGGACCTGTCCAGGGATCACAGTTTGACAGCCAGGGCAAGTAGTGGAGATGCCTGTGTGATAAACAACGCCGGCATCTAGATTACAGCACAAGAGCTCAAAGGCATTCGGAACTGTTCTCATATTTGTACTCACCCAGGTCCCGGGCGCTGTCCAGAGCTCACACGCCCTTTTCCTCTCCTCATCAGTCTGTCTCCATCTTTCTTTGTACTTCGGTGGCCTCCCTGTTCCTTAACAAGCTGCCTCCGTATGCTCATGTGTCCGTGTGGCCCTTCTGCCAGCCAGCCAGGGGGAGGAGTTCTCCAGATGAAGAGCCCTGCTGTCCTCCTGTCTCTGCCTCAGCACCGTCTCCTCGCTGTCACCACTCACTGCTCTGCGCCACACTGGCTTGTTTTGTCAATAGCCATTTATTTGTTGTTGGCGTCGTAGCAGCCGTTACATCTGACCTCCCTGTTTCATCAATTATGGATAGATTATTGGATGCGAACATCTGCAAAAGCTTGCTGTTGAACTCACCTCCTGGCTGGGATTAGATAAAGGACTAAACTGTTGTTTATTGTCAGGCCAAAACTCTACTGGGGAGCCAGGGAATTCTAAGAGAAGCAAAGCCCCATCAGAAGGACCAGAAATCATTTCCTATCACCACCGTTTCCCCGAAGATCCTGGCCATTTATTATTTACACTTATTACAAGTTGTTATAACCTACTTGAGAAAAGCTCTTGGCAGCATCTCATTCCTGCTCTTTGTCTCTTCTGCCAGAATGGAAATGACTCGTAAATTGTTTTCTTGTCTCTTGCATCACCATGCAAGGGTAACAGGGGAAGCCTCTCCTGTGTGGGATGTTCGAACAGAGCCTTCTCTGCCATGTTGCATTTGAAGGGAATGTGTTCACACAGCCTGATAGGAAAACATGGCACTGTGGACCTAAATTAGGGTTTACCGAGCTTTCCAGCTTAGTGGCCTGTGTCCAGAAGGGATGTCACACTGTACAGAGAGAACACGCTCAAATTGTTTTTGGAGAATTTTGTGGATTTCTGAAATAAAGGAACTAGAGTAAAATTTTATTGGATGCTGCCTTCAATGAGAAAGAAATCCAGTAAGAGGGATTATGAATAGATAACAGCTTTACTGTCAAAGGAGAGGCAAATCCTTGGTAATAGGTTCCTGCAGAAATATTCACACAGTTAGTGCATATTAAAACCTGCTGAATTATCACTCATGAGTGGAGAACATCCCTGGAAATCTTTCTTTGAGCCAGCAGTCCTCCGGATCAAGTCAACCAAATGGATGAGGGAAGTAGGTACTGGGGTCTGGAGTGACATGGTCACCGTGCTAGTGACTTTTCTGTGTTTCCTCTGCCTCTCTTTGTTAACTGTAAAGAAGGAACTGTATTTGTGTCTCACTTAGAGTAGGAGGAAGAGAGAAAATGGTCTTGTGCTATCTCTGTAGACAGGACACATCATTCTGCGAGTTGCCATGATGGTTCCTGTCAGGCTCCAATCTCCACTTCACCTCTCCCACATAAATGTCACCTGGGCTCGGGATGGGGAAAATCTGACTTGCTTGAGAACCTGGCTTAGAAGAATCAAGCATACGTTTGGATAAGAAGGTGTCTCTTCAAGTCCTCCTCTGGGAATCTGGCTTATTTACTGTCACCTAAATTGTCCGGAACTGGGTAGAAGCTAAAAACTTTCATAACTTTCCATTTATCACACTTATTAATAGAACAAAGGAGAGTGGACAGGTATTATGGGGGGGTAGCTGAAGAAGTTGGAGCAAAATGAAAAAGATGCAGCCTGAGGGAGCTACAAGTACTCAGGGAAGAGGCATAAGATTCCGATGGCACAGGAGCCCCCACATATCGCAGCAAGTTATAAACATCGCTATTTCTTTTTTTTTTTTTTTTCTTGTTTCAGAACCTTTATTTGTTTATTCACTCATTTTTATGGCCGGCTCAGCCCGCCCCAAGGGCAGGGCTGGCGCAGCATGTGGTGCCGGGGATCGAACCATGGTCCCTGAAGCCGCCCAAGCTTTCCCAAGAAGGCGCTTTTAGACCACTGAGCCATCCCGCCGGCCCCAACATCGCTATTTCTTCATCGACTGTGCGACAACACATAGTTTGTCCAGTTAGATTTGTCTGACGCCTCTTTTAATTCAGTTTGGAATCACCATTTTTGGTTTCCAAAGGCAGCAGCAAACTATTGTTTTTGGAAATGTTCCTATAGGTTTGACAGGATCATTTGTTGCTCGCACTTTTCATTCGTATAGAAACACCACCGAGCGGAGTTAGAAATCCCTTAGCTAAAAATAATACAGCAGAAGAAAGAAGAAAACTTTTCTATCTCATTCTCATAATTAAGTTGTCTGTGCTGGCCAGCCATTTTCTGTTAACATAGAAAGAATCAGCCTCCGTTGCTTTCTGTCAATAATCTTGGAGGGATAAAGGCTTGAAGTCATTTATTCCTGGCTGCTTCAGCTCTAGACATCTATTCTGTCTCTTGGTCTTTCTCGCTTTTATTCCTCAGGTTCAAAGAGATCCACTCAAATTATGTCAAGTGAGGGAGATGAGTGTGAAGATTCCGGAGGTGACAGGCAGACCCTAATCCTGGACCCCTAGGAGCAGCGGACAGTGGGTCTCAACTGAAACCAACAGATTCATGGGAAAGTGGCAGGCCTTTGGAAATGAGGGCCTGAGTTTTCTTATTATCTTCTTTGCGTGTCAGTCGATTCACTCAGGTGACATGACTGGTACTCTCTGGATGTCCATTTGTTTTTGAACACCTTCTCATTGTGCTTTTTGTAACTGCTCCACTGGTCTGAATTTCCTAAGATCCCACTGAACTAACTCATCACTCAAACCTTCCACTGAACAGGCTTTTTATATCAGACTACTTCACAGATTGCTCTGCTGCCCGTAAATTGGCTACCCTTTGGTCAAGGGCCAGTGTGCAAAATATAAAACAAAGACTCCAAAGAATGTCCTTGGCGGGAGGTTAAGGACAGGGTAAATTTTTCTTCTGAGGAGCTGTAAAGATCACTTACTCTCTCTCTGACTGAGCTGTACAGAATAAGTAAGTCCATGACTTCTAGTTCATAGTAGAGAAAGTTACAATTGAGAATTAGAATAAAAAGTTTACATAAATGAGTGTCTTATTTACATAGTAAGGAATTATAATGATCAGTTCTTGATATGACAGTTTGGGCCCCATATTCCAATTTACCATTGAGATAAACTTTTGTTTCTAACTGTACATTGAATTCTGTGTCATTATTTAGAGCTTGAAAGTTGTCTGTATATTTGATTTGAAATGAGAGAGAAACAGAAAGAGAGTTAAATAAAAGAAGATCTTGGCATTTTTCTGAAATGTATATCTGTGCCAACAGCTGTTCACAATGCAATGGAAACTCCTAGCATGTGTAAAATTAACTAGAAAATTTAATTCTTGCTATGAAATATAATTGAAACTTTGAATTTTCATTAAATTCTTAAAAGTTTCTTGACTATATATCAAAAACTACTATTTTTGAAAAGTACTGATCATATTAATTGATACTCAAGCTTGATCAAATAGCACTGTAAACTCCATACTCCTTAATATCACCTATTCCAACATAAAGGCTTTTTTTTTAAAGCATTTCTTCAAAAATATGCAAGACTCCTCAGATAAGGAGGAACTATAAAAATGAAACTTCAAATGAAATGAAATGATTAATCACCTTATAGAAATGTTTAAAGAAAAA
Source organism: Myocastor coypus (assembly GCA_004027025.1). NCBI lineage: Eukaryota > Metazoa > Chordata > Mammalia > Rodentia > Myocastoridae > Myocastor > Myocastor coypus. Next base: position 42,729 of record PVJA010005399.1, read on the forward strand.
ATAAATTGATCGGAGATTTTTAAGCCACCGGTAAAGTACTGAAAACAGGGAATACATTACATTATTAAATATACCAATATAAAGGCTTGATGTCTAAATCTTATGTTTAAAAGGGAGGACTACAGGTGATTTAGTCTAGCCCTATAATCTTATAAACTTGAAAACTGAAGCACAAGGATCCTGAGTGACTTGTCCGGGATCACGCAATGAGCTAGTGACAGGTGAGAGATTAGAACCCATGTGTTCTAACACCTAGTCTCTCCTTCCCTAGACCATGGAGGCTGTGCCAGACGCATTGGGCAATGGGAGCAGTTAGTGGGTGGCAGATGGCTTAAATGATGAGTGATGGCTTTGCGGGAGAGAGGGTGCATACTCCAGATGATCAATGTGGATAATCGTAAGGTTCAATTCCTTCCAACACAAAAGGGTAATTTTAGAAGAATGCAAAACACGTAATCACTTCGTATATTGTGGTCTACAAAGCAGAGCATTCAAACTGCCCTCAGAGTATTCATCCCAGATAACACATTTGTATGAAACATTTGTACTTATTGCATGTTCTGATGTACAGCTATGCTTTTGCAGAAAGTGTGTAAGAACCTTACGGGATGTAAGAACAGTTGCATTTACACCCATTTTTATCATCTTTCACCAGTGCCTACCCTACCGCTGGCTTCAGTGAGATACCTCTGAATGCCATGCTGCCTGGTCTGGTTCTCAGCCTCTAACTGCGGTGCTTGTCAGAAATCATTAGCCGTGGATTTCTTTGACTAATGTTGCAGTTGATTGTCTGAATCATCTTCAGATGCTGCAAATGAGGCAGAAACATCTTTTCTGCTCACCAACTGTGAAATGGCTAAGGGGGGGCTAGATTGCTGCAAATCAGAATAAATGTGTTTCCAATAAGATTTGACAATGATTTCAAGCTCAAGATGGCAAACTTGATTTTTTTTTAAAAAATTTCTGTTTCTTATTGCTCAAGTATAAATCTATATCGGCATCCCTTTTTCTCCTCAAAGTAATGCACTGGTTTGTGAGCAGTACTGAACTTTTATAATGAAAGGACAAAATGTGGGGTTTGTGCAGAAGATGTATAACAAAATGTTAGCTGTGTACCTTTTTACGGTGGGCAAAGAGGAATGAGGTAAAAAACGTATCCTGGGAAATTGACTCAGAACTTCTCATTTAGAGACCAACCTGTTGGATGTGCTTTATGGATTAATGATATTTTGGAGCTAGGTAGGTGTATTTAGACTATCCAAGCACTCTTACACTGGTGGAAAAAGCTAGAAATAAACCACTAGAATGTGACTAAGTCATAGTGATTTCATCTTCACTTATTTCAGACACCCTCCCTGTTTCACTTTATAAGTATTGAGAATGGGTAAAGCAGCCATCTTTCCACAGTGGAAGGACTATCATATGAAAATGGATAGATTTATCTCTTTTCCCCAAAAAAACACAATCTTAGCTAGCAGGTGCAAGTTACAGATTTTGCCTCAACTTAACCAATAGTTTTCTCATGTAACTCTCCTGTGATTGAGTGGCCAGCCTCACAAGGGAATAGTTTCCAATCATGAAAATTGTTCAAGTGAAGGCTGCATCAAGGTTTTGCAACAGTGACTCTACTCACATTTTAGGCTAGGTAATTCTTTGTGATGGGGACATACAGCATGCACTGTAAGGTATTTAACAGCATCCCTGGCCTTAAATTGCTATATGCCTGTAGCACCTTCTCTCCTTACAACAACATGGACATCGACTAACATCACCAAATGTCTCTGGCAAGGACAAAATAGCCCTTCTTTAAGTATTACTAAGCACTAGGAAAATTAAGCAATTGCTTCACTCATAGCTTAGTAAGCACCACGATATACCTCATCTTGGGGTAAACATATGGCATCCCTTCTTAGGTAAGTTGAATTAATTTCCACTTTAGAACCCAAGAAATGTCTCAGAGAAAGTGAGTTACCTGACCCGATTCACTCAGCAGAATAATGGATCTGCCATCTCCTGTAATATTTAGAGACAATTTGAACACTCAGAGAGAGATTTGATTAATTACCCTATAAAATGCCTCCAAAGCTATTGTGTGCCCTCAAAGCAGGGGGTACACCTGATCCAAGTTCCTAAAGCAACTAAGTAAGGGTACAGTGACAAGGTGGGAAAAAAGGGGGGCATGCAATGAAAAAAATACCAAAAGATTCATATCCTTTGAAAATTTTGCAAAGTTAGAGAAGTCCCACTTCAAATGGACTAGATTCTAGAACGTATTTCTCATAATGGTTTTCATCGGCTGTTTGCCCACTATAACAGCGGTAGTATGATGCGCTGAAGGCAACCATGTAAATGGCACGTCACTGACACGTGAGCTTTGGTGCTAAGCTTTAAGCTGCGCATGCTTGGTGTGATGCCAGGAGGAGAAAGCTTTTCCTTCTCTTCCTGCACACATAAATCGTGACATACACTTTTTAACACTTGGAATAATGGGAAATAATGCAGCCAGCTGCACCATCTTGACTGTGGTATATGTTACCCAAACATAGTAAACAGCCCTGAAATTACAAGACAGAAAACATGAATTTTTTTAAGTCCCTCAGAAGACTGCTTGTACATGTGTGTAGAAGAAAGGAGCAAAAATGAGTGATATGCCTTATGTTCCATAAGGTAATTAAATTCTTAGGGCTGGAGAATTTATCTCAGTGGTCGAATACTTGCATGGAAGTGGCCCAGAGCTTGAAGCCCAGCACTGCTAAATAAGAATAATGATGATGATGATGATGATGATGATGATGATGATGATGATGATGATTATGATGATGATGATAACGATGATGATGACGACGATGACGATGATGATGATGATGATGTTGACGATGATGATGATGATGTTTTTCTTCATAGTCAAATGTCTCAACTTCCTATTACTTAATATTACCAAGTAAAACTACGATTACTTGGTCCAGCTGACAAGCCAATGAACCTGAGAACAAATGTTTCTATTACATATCATTGTTCCTTTACATCCTTATAAACCTTTCTTTTTCTGGGGCTGGGGAGATAGCTCCGTGGCACAAGTGCCTGCCTGGCAAGTGCAAGGTCGTGAGTTTGAACCCCAGTCCCACCAAAAAAAAATAAAAAATAAAAAAAAAATAAACCTTTCTTTTTCTCATTTTTAATCCCTTTTTAATGTCAAATATTTGTTTATGCTACCCACTAATTGCTGTCTCAATTCTGATTTCCATCATTCCTTTAAGGTGCAAATCATTTCTCTTCTGAGCCCTATTCTTCCTGTTGTATTCTCTTCATAACCCTTTTAAAGATCTGAAGTTCACTCATGCGTTTATTTCATTGCCAATGATGGTCCTCATCACCCCAGTGTCATCCAGACTCCCTGGGTGCAGACACTATGAACTGTTGGCTTCTGTTTCCCTAGCACCTACCACAAACCTTGACTCTAAAAAGATGCTCATCTTTTAGATAATTACCCCATGTCTTCAGAAAAAAAAAAAATAGAGTTCTGTTATGATCACAGCAGTATGGAAGTCTTACGCTTTTAGCTAATAAATTCTTTAGGAGCCAAGATTTAGTTTCATATCTAGCAGTCACAGTAGTGGAACATACTGGAAGAGGTTTTGTTTCTGCTCAGATCTGCTCAGTACTCTTGATCTAAAGATCAGTCATCAGAAAAAAAAAAAAACTGGTAACAAAATAGAATGAAAAGTATAGAATTACCACTATAGATATCATACATGCTGTAATACAGCTCCCTCTTTTCTTTCTCCTCATCTTCCATTCTGCTTGGACAAGGAACACCACAGAAAAGCATGTGGAGCTTTTAGAAAAGTTACAAAAGCAGACAGGAAAGAGAAGAGGAGAAAAAAAAAAAAAAAAAAAAACACTGTAAAAATCAGTACCTGCTTAGGAGATTACGTCAAAGGTTGGATTTGAGGACAAGATTGAGAGTTTTCTCTCACCTTTTGCCCCAAATTATTCTACCATGCACAAGATGAACTGTTTCACTTCACTTTGCTCGAATGCACCACTACTAAGAAGAAACCACTTCTACAAAGAAAATATTGGTGGGCAAACATTTCATTTTTACGTCTATAAGTCTCCCTGGAAGCAACAATGAACTCTGAGTTATTTGCAGGTAGGTATGTATTAGCTTAATCAACTGGCACTCTCGTTATTCAGCTGAAGGGCATTTCCATGGGGAAATGCAAGCTGCGGATGTATTGTTCCGCTCTCCATTTGCTGGGGCAAAATATCTGACACCCACAACTTAAAAGGGAAGCTCATGGTTCTGGAGGTTTCTGTCCATGGTGGTCGGGCACCAAGGCAGGAACCTCATGGCAGAAAGGCCTAATGTACAAAAGCTCTGACTTATGACAGCTAGGAAGTAGACAGGGTCAGAAAATTCTGGAGGGAGCAGTGCCAGAGACCAGGAACGGTTGCACCTCTACAACCTGCTGCCTCCAACCAGGCCCCACTGTCTACTTGCCCATTCAGCTATGAACTCACCGATGGTCTAGTCCTTGTGAACTTGGGGTCCTCATGTTGCCAAGGGCCTTTACAATAGTTCCTTTACCCAGCCAAAGGGGCAAGCAAGAGTAGCATAGGAGGTACAAGCAAAGGCCGAGGAAACAATGTCAAGCATTTCAGAGTTTTTCCCAAGGCAAATCTTTTACTCAGGGCAAAGAGGAAATTTTTCACCTTCCTCTTCCTTTTACTCTATGCATCAAGTGAGAAACAAACCAGACAAAAAATGGTGTGAGGAATCCTCATAGTGATAGAATTTTATTGTCTTGATTGTGGTGATGGCTACATGAGAATATACTTGTAGTAAAATGACATAAAACACACACACACACACACACACACACACACACACACACATAAACACATGTAAAACTGTTGAAATCAGAGTAGGCCTGGTAGATCATGTCGATACTGATTCCCTGACTGTGGTACTATACTGTAATCATGCAAAAAGATATCATCAGGAAAAGGACACATGGAAGATACAAAAGACACTGTCTTATTTCTTGCAACTGATAATGACTTTAAAATTATCTTTAACTTTTTTTTAAAGCAAATTAGTTGGAACAGAGTTTTCTTAGAATGACTAGCTGAGCAGCTCTCCATCTAATTTATAGGCACCAGAATGGTTTAAGGTTTCATGCAAGATACCATGAGGGGAAAAGTGCATGGAGGATACGCTGAGACAGTGATTTAGATGGGGCATGGTGGTGTGCATCTATAATCCTAGTGCTTGAGAGGCTGAAAATAGGAGGATCATGAGTCATATCCATGTAGTGAGATCCTGTAGTCCCTGTATTAAAATACATTTTTTAAAAAAGAACAATTTTCTATTCTCTTTCAAGTAAATAAATGGATGGGTCGGTGGATATGTAAATAGATACATACATACTCTATTTGTTGTGTTGGCAGGTGACCATTTTGACCTAAATCACAATTAACTTTAAAATTTGATTTCACAGCAAGCAGTTCTTCAAACAGCTTGTAGCACATCACAGGCCAACATTAATCTTACACACAATCATTTTACACATATTCTATATTAATTTTTCTACCAAGTTTTTGAACTTATGTGACCCATAGCACTTTCTCATTTTAAGAATTTGGATTTTATTGAAAAAATTTTCCAAGGACATCAGTTTCACCTTAATAAGAAAAGGGACCTGTTGTATTTTAAGTTTAGTGAAATAGTTGTTGAAGCTTTGTCTCCACTATTCACTGAAATTATTGAGATAATCAGATGGGGTACTCCTGTTTATTAGACACATGGATTGACATTCCCAACTTTGACCACCTTATTTTCATTCTTCTACGGGTCCACTGAAGTTTTACACAGCATCATACTGACTTATATTTGCTTTTTTCTTTTGACAAAGATCAATTATGTTCATTGCCCATAAACTCTATAGACATGAGTAATACAGCCTTTTTAAATAATTGTATGTATTTGGTATAGCGTCTCACTATCCAGCTCGAACTCGTACTGATCCTCCTGCTTTCAACCTCCCTAGTACTGGCATTACAAGGGTTTGCCACCATGCCCAGACTCAGTTCCCAGCTCAGCACACCCAGTGGCAAGGCTGGCATGACATGTGTTGCCCAGGATTAAACCCTGGTTCCTGGGCTTACCTAAGCAGGCACTTGGTCTGCTGAGCTATGTTGTCGGACCAGCGGCAGAGGCTTTGTATCTGATTTAAGCCACCTGTTCCAGAAGACCTCCTCCAGGATAAATTTCATATAATTGTCTGTTTTCCTATTTGGCTAATAATAAATAAATATATTTCTTGTTCTTAAATCAGTTGTCTAAGGAAATATCCAAACACTTAAATCCACAAATTAAATGAGTTGTCCATATTCTGCAGAAGGAAACTCCTATCAGGGACTCTTCACTGGTGTTTGGTTAGCAGAGTCCCAAAAATCTTTTGTTCTAAAGATAATATGACATTTTGTATGGTCTCATAGTAGCCACATAGCGATTCTCAGAAGTAGGCTTTCTGTTTTGTTTATGAAGAAATTGAATATAAATAATTGTTCTGAGTCTAGTGAATATGGACAAGCTAGGGCTTGAAATCTATGTCTTCTTATTCTAAAGTTAGAGTTCATTTCAGTAGAACACATTTGTCTCCATGGAGAGGCTACAGTAGAAGTAAGTCACACTAAAGTCAAAAGCTCATCTTAAAATACAGACATGTTCCCATCTGTGTAGGAATTCCTGGGGCCTAACAGTGTCTGGGACAAGTCATGGTATCTGCTAGAAAAGACAAAGAGACTTTTTGGCTCAAATATAATATTCAGTCCTTACTTGGATGCTTTAGAATCTCATCTAAAAATATGTGGACCAAAATATCCTCCTGAAAAAAAAAATCTTCCTGAATATTTGATGATTGGATTCAATATGATATCTTATAAATTCACCAATTTAAGATCCTCCTGCTCTAGGTCTGTATCAATTCCCATCAGGTTGAGGTGGTTGTTATCAGCTGTGTGAGACAGATTGAGAGCTATGTCCTCAGATCTATACAAGGTATCATTATGAGGCTTAAAAATAAGAATCAAGGTTCACAAGGTTAGTGAACATTTCAAAAGTGCTAAAAGAACAGATTTTTAATATTCTTACTATTAAAATGTCAAGTAGGAGAGTGATAGCCATATCCATTAGTTCAATTAAATCTTTCTCCAATGAATACATGGATCAAAACATTACATCGTGGCTGATAAACACAACTATCACTTGCTAATTAAAATTAACAAGTTCCGGCCAGGTAACTCAGCAGACTAAAGCACCTCTGCAAGGACAAAGCACAGCAGCTGGGGTTCAATCCTCAGCATACTATGCTGGCCCTGCCCCTGGATGCCCTGAGACAGTGATTGCGACTGGGCGTGGTGATGCATGCCTGTAATCCCAGCACTTGGGAGGTTGAAAACAAGAGAATCACTATGAGTCCAGGCTACATAGTGAGACTCTGTAGACCCCATCCAAAACACTAAATAAATAAATAAACAAACAACAAATAAATAAATCTAATGAAATGCTTCTAAAGTACAAAAACATTCAAACAATTTAGACTTCACAGGCTTAACAGGAATTAAAATGCTGGGTTAATATACATGCCCGGATCAGGTTTAGCATCATTATCCTGACAAGTAGTCACTTGTAAACCACATGAAACCCAGGTTTAATGAGGTTGCACAATGGCCTCACTGAAATTATTTTGCAAATATTAACTTTTATAGTGAAGACCAATATCAATCCTGCCTTAATCCCTAAACTTGGTAGGCCGCTTGATTTATACAGTAGCACACAGGACATGTTTGTGTCCTCCCATTACACACACACTGGCTCCCTCTCTCAAATGCCTTCAAACAATGTCCACTACTTCTTTTCCTAGAAAATGTGTAACAAAGATTTTCGTAGAGGTCTTTGGAGACTTCATACGTCCTCATGTGTGTAATTGATTGGGTCAAGTAACAATAAAGGAAAAAGAAAGGAAAGGGAACTTTTTAATGTATTTTTCTCCTTTTGGCCAATGAAAAGGATGAAAGAATGGGAAAGAAAAAAATAATACCATACAGATGATGTTAGTGTTAAATTAAATGAAGATCATGTGTTTGCCTATGGTAGCTATAATCTTTGGATTACTGAAGAGATTTTGGGTAATGAAGTACATTTGTAAGAAATATTTTTAGTATATACTATGTTTATGTACTTGCTATGAAGTGTACATCTAATAAAATAATCGATTTAGAAATGACCTGTCGCCTAAATTCATGTTTTTCAAGTGGCTATTTATAGAAAGGAAAGTGATATTGAAGTGAGCATAGTAGAATATTATAATCTGCTGTATATTACCTTTGATAATAGTCCCATCTTTTAAAATAATGTTGTAAACCATTCAATTATTTATTCACACCTAAGTTACATAAATTGAAAGATTAGAAATCGTGTATGAAAATAATTATTTTTACTAGAGTAAGACTCACTGCCCCAGCTCAAAGAGATTGCCATGAAACAAGTTATACTATGGATAAAAATAAACCAAGCCAACATGAATTTTTAATGGAGAAAAAAATGTTTATAGAGACATTAAAAATAACTGTTAATTTTAATCTTCTCCATTCCAGAAGGTACTATCAGTGGCCATGGCAATGCTGGGTGTTCAGTAAGCATTTCTCTCCCTGATAGGTCCTCAACACCTACAGTGAAATCTCTACACACCTCAGTGATGATCTCGGCCTAGGGAGAGCATATGAAGCCATAGCCAAGGTCCTACAAAGGTAAGTTGGCACTTGCTGTCGTGCTGTCACTGTGCACTCACTCAGCTGTGAATGACTTAAATTGTTTGAGGTCTGTCGCTTTCCATTACTGCCTGCTTAAATTTTAAGTAATGCCCTTCTTAAGTGACCCTTTCATCATAAGTTATTTTAAACCAATGTGGTACTTGAAAAGACACGTTCAAACTCTTCTATGTCTATTCCTCCTTTGTATCTTTTTCTTTCTTTGGTTTTCTGTAAGTTTAGCAGTGACCTTGGATGAAAGGAGGGAGAAAATCAGGTCATATCTCACAGGTTAGGGAAGCAGAGAGCTGAGCGCTGGGCCATACGCTTCAATAACTCTAGCTTGCTATAACCTTTCTAGAGGTTTTCGTTAAGGAAAGTTTCCATTTATCCTTCAGTCATGCTTCTTCCATTAAGACATCTTTTCTTTGAGCATATGTGGATAAACAGTTGCACACAAAAGCCAGCATTTATAGTATTTTATTTAAATCAGAAAATGTAATAAAAGTATGCATGAACAATTTCCAATAAATAAGTTTTCCCCAAAAAATGCATTATTTACCCATCATTCATTGTAATACAATTGCTGTGTACTCCATTGTGAATTATAGCCTACCCCCATAACTTAGCCAACATAGAATAACAAAAGTAAAAGTTATTCACGTTAGGGTCTTCATTTTCCATGTTATATCTATAAAACTTTTTCAATAATAACACTATTGGTGAAAAAATAAAGATTGTGTTAAGCCTGATTTCTTTCCATTTATACCTCATTGTGAAGATATTTTGGGTGATGTTTTAAGAGGTACAATGATTATTTTAAAGGCAGTTAATGTTTACTAATAAGTCAAAAATGAAGACATTATGTAAGTACTACTGCCAATATAGTAATCATTGCTTAACAAACCAATGCCAGTGAAATAGTGCTTGGAGTTTTGGGGGTACTTTTTGTTTGTTCATTTGTTTATTTATTTACATTTGTTTTTATTTTGTGTTTTGAGACAAGGTCTCAATATATAGTTTAGGCTGGCCCTGAACTTGTTTTGTAGCCAAGACTAGCCTTGAATTCACTACATAGCCTAGGCTGGACTTGAACTCCTAGCCATCCTCCTGCTCCAGGCTCCCATGTGCTGGGATTATAGGCATGCACCACCATGTCCAGCTCAATGCCATGAAATGAAATATGTCATTCAAAAAACTAAATTAAACAGATTCATCAGTGAATGAATGGCTTAGGGACGTGGGCATATTTAATAATGAAAGTATGGAAATTTACTTAAGAAAGACAGGGCCCATTTCCAGGTAGAGAGTGCTAATTTGTTCTTTGCTGACCAAACCAGTTATCTTTTAAATGCTTTACTTTTCAAATAGCAACGAAGAAAGAGCTATTTCAATGCAAAGGAAGATTGGTATTTAATTTAATGTGTTTGGAGCAAATCTATTCTATGTTCTTTTGTCCATTTCATTGTAACTATTAAATTATTTGCCTCAGCTGTTATTACTGCGCCAAATCAGTACAATATCACTAGATCTCTCTTCCTTCTTCAGAGTAACACACCTACCCTAGGCTTATACAGTATAAGCTAAACACATCCCTTATCTTCTTCTTAAAATAATTTTACAAAATGACATTTTCATTGTATCCAAACATAACTAAAGAGATGGAGAAAGTATATTGCATATATTGTACTAAGCACTTATCATAATATTTGTCACAGGACAAATATTAGACTGTCCTTTTGACAAATGATTGTCTTTATAGTTATTTTTGATACTTCTGGAAGCACAACATTGGCTCCAAGTAATTCTTACCTTGTCCACCTGTGGCTCATCAGTAACATTTATTCTGTACCTCAGGATCTGAAGTTCTGGTCTGCACAGCCCAATTGTCTGATATGTTTTGAAATGAGACTATCTGATGTTTTAATTATTGTATATGTGCTACTTTGGATTTAAAAGTGGGAATGAATACAGCTGTATTTGATCAATCACGTATGTTTTTCACAGTCATAGGGACAGTTCTGTCCCCATATTCTCAGCAGCCCCAGAAACTTGCCTGAGCACAACCATAAAATGGAGCAAGGTAACCTATCCATTTCCTTTTTTATACCAAATAGAATTCCACGTCAAAGAATTCTCTTCTGTGGCTGGCCAAGTAGCTCAGCGAATTAAAGCACCTGCAAGCAAGTGCAGGGGCCAGGGGTTCGATCCCCAGGCCTGCTGCACTGGCCCTGCCCCTGGGGCTCACTGAGATGGCAGCTCAGACTGGGCATGGTGGCACATGCCTGTCATCCCAGCCCATGGGAGGATGTAAACAGGCAGATCACTATGAATGCGATCTAATAGTGAGACCCTGAGCATCCTGTAGACCCTTTCCTAAAATAAAAAAATAAATAAATAAGTAGCTAAAACCCTAATAATTCCCTTCTGCAACAATATTATGAAGCTATCAATGATTCATATAGTAGACATAGAAACTTATTTTAAAATGTTATGCAATGTACAAGAGATTACAGAGGACATTTTTTCTAAGGTCACAAGAGGGAAAATCTCTGAAGGCCACAGATTTCCCATGCAAATCTGGCACTTCAGTGTGGGTGGTTATAGAACACTCCTGGGAGTGTTAGCCCGACATGTTTTCACAGCAAGAATAAAGTACAATGCAAAATAATTTAGATAGGATCTTTTGATAAGCAAACATTTTAAAATCAGAATTTCTATATAAGTAGACAACAGTACCCTGAATATCTGAGAAGCATTATTAAATCAAGTCCATCAAGTAGCCAAATTATTAGATTTAAAATTCACCATTATTTTTAGAAAATATTGCTTTAATGGTTTGGCATTTTTCAATAAATATGTCCATCCCCACATAAATACACACATGCACACACGTATATGCATCATCCTTTTCACCATCCTAAACTGTTCTCTTGCAGGTTAGCACTAACATGCAAGGAATGGAACACAGCCAAAACAGAGGAAATTATGGTGGCAGTGGCTGAGAAATAAATCAAGCTGTGTACGAAGCTTAGCATCACCTCTAAATCTCTTTTCCCTAACCTGTGCAATTGTGCCAGTTTCACTAATGGTAGCCCTATCTCTATAAACATATTTTATCTCTTTAAAGGAAATGGAAGAACATAGCCATGCCTAAGATAAGTGTGTGTCTAAGGCCATCAGCTGAGCATGCATGAAAGGTGAATAAGCTCTAAGCCTGGAAGCTTCTAAAATTGTTATAAGAATTTATACGAATCCCTCAATTGAAAACTATACCACTTTCTCTTACAACTGAGGATTTGGTAATGTAGTGCTGCCACGTGGTAATGCTAGGCCCAGAACAAGTGTTAGATATTGCGGAAGCATTTAATAGTGAGCAAGTTTTGTTATCTCTGCCATTGATCTGAATAAATTAATGTGCAATTAAGTGAAAGCAATATGAAAGAAAATCACCATTCGAAATGTCCATATCCCCTTACTTCAAATACAAGTGGGGGAAAAAAAAGAATTTATGTTCCAAAATTGCTTTATGATACTGCTATAAAAGCCAGGATTATGGTCCATTAAGCTAAAAAGAAGTGAGTTGGAAAATTAAGAAGAAATGTTATAAAGATAGGTAATTCAGGTAAATGCAGAAATGAGCATCTTCAATTTTCCTTATGGGGGGTGTGTGTGTGTGTGTATGTGTGTGTGTGTGTGTGTACTCAGAATTCATAATACACATATTCCCTCATTTACTGAAGTAACTAATTTAATGAAATCCACAACTCTTTTAAAATAATTAGGATGACTACGACTATTTTGGAATAATCTAGAAAAATACCACAAAACTGTGTTCATGACACAGTGGTCACAACTGGGACATTTCTGGGTTTCTTCCACACCAGTGGCAAATTTTCTTATGAACTCTGGTTAAATTATTTCCTAGAAAACCTTCCACAGTGTAGATCTTTAAATCAATCGGTACAAAGTTTCTAGTGTGGAAATTACCTTTCTATTATAGCTGAAAATTAATTTCTTCTTGCTTGAGAGAAATGACACGCCCTAGTAATTTTCATATATTCTTTAAAATGGAACATCTAGGCTTGGATGTGAAATTTCCTAAAAATGACCAAAAAAAAAAAATACATCAAAACATTTCTATTAATTCATGAAATTAAGAAGAGCTTCTTGCATTTTCTCCTGTCACTGATCCCATTTGCCTTATTACTTTCATCTGTGGCCCACAAACTTGGTGGAGCAATCAACAAACCCCTTAGTGGCTGCTTCATCTCTGCTCGATTTGATTTCTTCTCTCTGAGTAAATGATTAAGTTTTCATGCATTGGTTCAACCAAAATCTATGTTCACTCAACCACATCCTTTATTGATTACTTCTACTGCAAACAGTAGGCCAAGTGTGATATACATAATTGGACAGTTGTCAGGGGACGTGGGTGTTAACAGTCCCGTTTTCCCAGTTGGAAACTGGAATCACCTTGATACACAAATATTCTGCACAGTTTCATTCTCATTCTTTGGACCGAGGAGTCCTGTTCCTCAGAATATATGTTTTTAACTCTCTAAGGTCTGGTTGAATGAATTTAATGATTATACCATATAATATGCTGTTCAAGTTGCACCTGTGCACTGCATATAGAAAACTGGAATTAATATTTGTCTAACATTTTAACCTTGCCCTTGAACTTATACGAATAATCTGAGGCCTTTCTGTAGGACAATGCTTGATTTTTTTTTTTTTATCTTCCAGGGAAAGAGTACCTTCTCTGTCTATTGTTGCATTTCACATATGGGAACCCTTTCAGCAACATATATCGTGTATATACTAGCTGGGCCGTTACAAACCTTGCTGATGTAGAGTTGTACATTTATTGCATGTAGCATATTATTTATACCAGGAGGACTTTCCCCTAGCATTATTTGTCATAGCAAGCCCAGGATAATTTGGGGTGTTTGGGATGTCTGTTGCTCTTTAGGGAGAAAAAAGAAAAAACTTAAATCACCCAGCAATAGTTTTATTTACACAGTTTTATTTCTTGTTCCCGGAACTTGGTTTTTTATTGCTGATATTTTGGGGTTAACAATGCTCAGCAGGCCTAACTTCTAAAATGTGTTTCCTTCAAAAATACATCCTCTTTCAACACATGAACATAGACAAGTTTAAGCAAATACATTTCCACTAAATGATATTGCTATTAAATTTTTCCTAAGTTTTAAAAGTGACATGCAAAGACGGCTCCACTTCTTTTTTCTTAAAACAGCTTGAACAGTTGATATCAATTTAATAAAACATATTAGCTCTAGAATTTACTTTATATTGGTTTTATTAATTTATATAGTTGGCTTTTATTATTGATATTTCATATCTCTCAATTCTCTCCATAACATTTAGTTTTCACACAAAACAAACATGTAAACTAAAATAATTAGTGAACTACTCACTATATTTTGCTCTATGTTTAGATTTGAAAAAATTCCTCAAATAATTCATAACTTTGTTGGAAAATTGGCATGTGGAAAATCAGCAATAATTTTGTTAGGAAAATTTTAGAATTTTGGGGCTGGAGAGATAGCTCAGGGGCACAAGTGCCAGCTTGGCAAATGCAAAGTTCTGAGTTCAATCCCCAGTTCCACAAAAAAAGAAAAAAAAAAGAAAAGAAAATTTTAGGATTCAGACCACAGTACCAAATACTGAGAACAGAGAAACAACTAGAAAAAGAGAGTATGGTTAATAGCAGTACTGCTATTATAGAAATCAGTACTCCCCAATCGAGGAAGAGTAAATTTCCTCTTTCTTATTTCTTGGCCATTCTTTTATCAATGAAAAAAGAAGGAAAACTTCATTTTCTATACCTAGTACTCAAATTAAAACAAAAAAAGAAAGTAAATGTCAGAACTTCATGTGTTGGTTTTCTAGATCATTTGTTAAATTTATAATGTTCAGCTCATCATGTGAAACAAAGTTTTCAAAAAGTTATGCTTAGCTACACTGAACTTTCTTCCCAGATTGGGGTAGTCAGCATCAAATAGACAGATGCAAATGTGATGACCATTTAGTTCAAGGAGAGACTATAATCGTAACAGCAGCCTTGTACTTCACCCCTACTCTCTTTCAGGCTTGACATTTGCACACATTTTCATCTCATGGACATAAGAAAATGCAAGCTTTCTTCAGCTCATAGCTTGTATGTGTTCAGATTTATTCATCTAAAAGGCTGAGATGGATTCACACCTAAATCTTCCTAATGTTCACTGCAGCACACTGTCTCTTGGAAGTTATTTTATGAACATCACTGTTTATCTATGAAAGTGATGTTACTACCCAAATGTTGGAAGGTTATGTAAATTAACATCCCCAATTCTGACACTACGTATTTCAAATAAACTCCCATAAAAAAAAAAAATGTTCCCCAATATATTTTTGTGTCACATTCTCTGCCTAACCCCAATGGCAGGTCATATTCTGAAGTCATACTTAGAAGGTACAGTTATAAATCTTGAGTGATCCCATTTTGTGAATAAAATGCACTAAATGTTGCACGCATGCTTTGAAACACCACTATGAAGAAGCATTCCAGTAATGCCACCAATCTCATCATTAGACGTTATCCTCAGTTTCTCAGTGATAAGATGGAAACCGTCTTCCCTCGCAGGCTAACAAACATCTGGGAAATTGGAAAGGGGAAACTGAGGCGCAGGAAAGACTGGGTACAGAAATAGAGATCTAGACATGTGCATCGAAGATTTAGATTAGACCTCAATTCTGGTCCTCCATGAGAGGCAGGGGCAAGAAAGTCCTAGGCAGAACTCAGGAAAGACCCCACACTGGGTGGGCAGAGAGCTCAAATTTATATAAGATCTGGGAAAAAATATAATAGTCAGAAAAAGAGGAGAGGGGATAGAAAGCAGCCAGCAGCACTAAATACTGAGGTCAGAAAAATGCCCGGAAAAAGAGAGTGTGGTGAACAGCACTGAGTCAACCGATGTTATGAAGATGCAGCTAAAGGTAGAGGAGAAAAATGCAGGGGCTGGAGAATCAATAAACATTTATGGAGTTCAGAATTCAAAGTTGTTCCCTATGGTATGTATTACAGCTTTTTCAAATTCATATAAGTGCAGTTTGTACAATGGTTCTATGTGATTATAATCCCAGCACTGAGAGAGGTTAGGAAAGAAGATTAAAACAATTCTAGTTCTGCTGAAACAGTGAAGAAACTGTCTCAAAATTATATATACAGAGAGAGACAGAGAGACAAAGACGGAGAAAGAGAGACAGACAGACAGAGAGAGATATTGGGAATGTAGCAATACCCCAGGTTCAATTCCTAGTCAAAAAAAAAAAAAAAAAAAAAAACATAAATGCTTTAAGATTGCTACTCACTAGATTTTACTTTAGATTTCTTTAATTATCTTTTAAGGCAAAATTTAACTCTCATATATGTGATTTGCTTAAATGATCATGCTCCAAGTTTCAAAGCACTGTTCATAGTATACAGTACCTTTCATGGTTAACCCCATGTAAGAATCTTCAAATTTACTGTGAAACTGCAAAGATAGATGGTAACTATATTCTTCAGACAATGAAACTGTGCAAAGATGGCAACTATACTCTTCAGACAATGAGCATATTTTAAAATGTTTGCTACATTCTGGAAGTTTCTTGATATTGAGATTCAGTTTACTTCAAATTTCCACGTGGAAGAGATTTTCATGATACACCGTTACCTTCAATATGCACAAGTACTAGATAAGCATTTCCTTTCTCCAATGTTCTACTATTCTTTCATTCAACAATGTATAAATGCCTTGGCAGGCCAGATAGCTCAGCAAACTAAAGCACTTGCTTAGGCAGAATGCAGAGGCCAGGGTTCGATTCCCAGTGTGCCATGCTGGCCCTGCCCCCAGGGCATGCAAGAGACTATGCATGGTAGCACACACCTATAATCCCAGTGCTTGGGAGGCTGAAAACAGGAGAGTCACTGTGAGTCCAATCTACATAGTGAGATCCCATAGACCCTATACCAAATGCATACTATATATATAGTTAGCACTTTGTTGGAAACCATGTCCTCTTGACTGTCTTGCCTGAATACATAATGTACATGACGTTAGTGACCTGAGATTTCAGTACTGGATGGAACCTTATAAGAATTAGTATTCATGTTTTGTAAAACTAAAGTTTCTTTTCAAGAAAGAAGTAGCTTCATGGAGTTGTACTTTATATACCATGCAGCCTCCCATTTGAAGTCTACAATTCAGTGGTCTTAGCATAGTCACAGAATTGTGTAACCATGACAACTGTCTGATCTTAGGACTTTGCATCACTCTGAAAAGAAGCCCTATACTGACTCTGAGCAACTCCCCAGTCCCACTCCTTGACCTCTAACAGCCACTAATCTGCTGTCTGACTGCATGGATTTGCACCTCTTGGATATGTCATGTAAACAGAATCATACAATACATGATCTTCTGTGTCTGTCTTCTCCCACTTAGTATGTTTTCAAGTTCCATCCATGCTTCAACATATGTCAGTACTGCCTTCCTTTCTATGAATAATATCCCATTGTATAAACATACCACTCCATTGACCCATTCCTCGAATGATGGACTTTTGGGTTGTTTCTCTTCCTTGGCTATTATAAATAATGTTGCTATGAGCATTTACGCACAGGGCTTTGTGTGGGCATAAGTTTTCAATGCTCTTGGTTATATACTGTGAAGTTAAATTTGTAGTTCTTATAGTAACTATCTAAAATTTAGGAAGAGCTGCCAATGTGTCTTCCCTGGTAGCTGTATCATTTTATATTCCAATTAACCATGTACAAGGGTTGAAAGTTCAAAATTTTTAACTCCAGAATGCACAACACATTGATGTATGACTTAAATGACATAGAAGCATTAAAACGTTAAACTGAACTTTTAACTTTTGACAGAGAAGCCACATATTTGTCAATTTGGAAATTACTCTTATTATCCTGATAACCATCTTGCATTTTCCCACAGCAGTGGTACAAAATATTTTCTTTTCCGTGTGACACTGAGCTGATACTGCAATGCTTTCCAATTTTATCTGTTTCCAGCCAGGGAGAGATGAAAGAAGCAATTAAGTACTTGAAAAAAGTTGTGGCCATTGCAAGAAACAATTTCCAAAGCCTAGACATTGTGAGAGCGAGCACCATGCTTGGGGACATCTACAATGAAAAAGTGAGTATGTGCTGCTGTCATCAGGGAGAGACCTGCAGTTTTAAAAGTTCACTGCCATTTGTTTTGTTTTGTTTTGTTTTGTTTTAATGAGAAAGAAATAGCAATGAGATAGTTTCAAAGCAGGTTAGTAGGACAGTCATAATAATGAATACATTGCATATTGTTTTCTTCCTAGTAGCTATTCAAAGGACAAGATATAGACATGATATCTTGTCTAAACACTATTAGTACAAACCTTTCTGCTCATTGAACTAAGAGAAAGTATCTGTATATCTATCCTATTTGATATATACAGATGATATAGGTATAGACATAGACATAGATACAGATATAGTTTATATAGATATAGATATGTCATCCCCTTTTTTGTTTTGTTTTGTCAGAGATGGATGTTCTTTTGCCACTCAAATATTGTAGGTGCATGAATTCACAAAATAACCCAATATAGTCCAATAGTTCATAATAGTAGTGGGTTATTAGCAGAAATGGCAATGTTAGAAGTTGTTGACTTGAGCCTTTTATAGCTCAGCATATTAATATAGCTTTACTTTTTATACCTCGTGGTTGTATTTTTCTGCTGGATGGTTAAGACCAAGAAAAAGCAAGACCTATATAACTAAAAATGTAACTTCTGTATCTGACAAGGTTGGTCAAATCCTTTCAAGATTTACGTTGAAACCATGCACAGCAGAGAATTAAACAATTTTAACTTTTTAATTTAAAGAAAAAATTAAAATAAGCCTGTTCCATGTTATGTCTAAGGTGTTCCATATTCAGACAGATAATGATGTTAAGCTCAACTGCCTATATTGTAGGCTGACAATTATAGGCTTCTCTTCTGGATGGTTAACAACTTAAATTTGAAGATCAGAAAATTAGAGAAAAAGAAGGGCTACAAGGATAGCTAATATTTTGGCCCTAGCCCTTCAAGGTTAATGAGGGCCCAGGACATAAGATAATCTGTACTGTAACATCCTATAACTCAGTGTTGTCCCAAATTTTCTGTTCAAGGAGGTCATGGGGCCACAGAGAAAAGGGATTGATCATGTATAGTGTGCCTAAGGAGAGTCACCTAGAGACAAAACATTCTCTCAGGCTTTCACAGGGAGCAAATTGGTCTAACAGTGGCTGTGACTCATCCAGATGCCTGACACTGACAAAAGACCCACTGCCATTTGATCCTTGTCTTCCCACAATGTATCACACAGAGCGTGAGGCCGAGAAAGGATATGATGTACAAGGGTAGAACTGGGAAGATAAGGCCTCCTCTTCCTCCTGGGTCCCTTGGTTCTGTCTGGGACACAATTCCTAAGAGCTGCTAACCCTCATCCACAAATTTACAGCCAAAAGACTTTGGATCTGAGGAGCCATTACAAGTATTTACATTCAAAGGAATTTTCCAAGATCGGTTCTTACCATCTGCCTACCTTGAGATTCATCCCTCTAGTTCCAAATTCCCTTTCCATCATTTCATCGTGAATGTGGCATGCTGAGTCACCCAGGAGAAGAAAGAACAATTCCAGGAATGACTGGAATTGAAATGGAATTTCAATAACAGTTTGTGTCTGTAAGGAAGAAAACAAAGCAGAGAAAGAAGTTTAACAAAAGATTAATTGAGACTGGGCAATGTGGAGTATGCCTGCAATCCCAGCTCTTGGGAGTCTGATCTAGTAGTGATACCCTGAACACCCTGTAGGCCTTTCCCTAAAATGCAAATTAATCAATTAAATTATCGCATTCAAGAAACCATTATTAGTAAAATGCACTGATCCTCATGGATTTTTTTATCTTGATTTTGTTTCCTATTAACTATATGAGAAACTATATGAAAGAGGCCAGGTTTTCTAGTTTTAACTGCTGTTTTAATCATGAATAAGATCCATTTTTTGAGGATAATTATGTTCTCCGGTTTTGTTGATCTACTCTATTTTAATTTCTTCAAGAGGCTGTGTTTATAGAGTGAAAGCACTACCTCTGAACCTGACTGCTGGTGTGAAAATTCAGGGCTTCTCTTATCTGATCTGGGATCTGGAGCAAGTCACTTATATTTTCAGGTGCCTAAAATACCTCACCTTTAACTTAACTGTGAGTCGTTAGTGTACATAGCCACTTGCAATAGTGCTTGCTACAAAGTGCTATCTGCATGGGCATTAGCTGTTACTATTCTCTACACTTTGAGTGAGATAAACAATCTCTCTCTTGCAGACACTTGGAGATCTTAAGTCACATCAAGTCCCAGTTCTAGGCTGCTGTGGCACTCAAATCTGCCCTGTCTTAACCCACTGCATTATGCGGGTATTCGTGATAAAGTTGACTCGAAGTCAAAAGGATTCAGAATTTTTAAGGAAATGCATGAGAAATTAGCTTGAAGGAATGCAACTAGGATTTCTTCATTTCCAGTCGTTGTAAACAAGGCTTGCGTCCTCTTTGCTCTCAGCCTCCCTCTTGCTCTTCCAGGCCCTCTGCCCTCTTTCTGCTGTGACCTGCAGCTTCCGGTGCCTCCATCTTCCCCTCTGGCCATGCCTCCAGCTCTCCAGCCCGGTCTTTCCTGGCCTCTGAGCCTTGCTGCCTCACCCTCTCCCTCCAGCTCCATCTCCTTTGCTCCATTTCCTCTTTGTCCTCCCTGCCTGTGTCCCAGCTGCCCTGCGGCTGCTCCTTTGTCCTTCTTCATTTGTCCTGCTGTCCCAGCTCCCAGCCATCTGTGCAGGGCCACCCTCCGGTGTCTTGAGCCCTTGGGTCATTTTGCTTTTGTTTTTGTTTACTTTGCACATACAGGATACAGTAGTATAAAAATACACCCTTATGAGGCTTACAGTCTAATGAAAACATTATC
This sequence comes from Myocastor coypus, assembly GCA_004027025.1. Classification (NCBI taxonomy): domain Eukaryota; kingdom Metazoa; phylum Chordata; class Mammalia; order Rodentia; family Myocastoridae; genus Myocastor; species Myocastor coypus. The sequence continues at coordinate 63,582 of PVJA010005399.1, forward strand.
CCTTGGCAGCAAAATTAACATTCCCAGTAAATACAATAGATTTGTTTTTGAAGGGGTTGTGCTCTAGAACATAAATGGAAAAACACTAAATTATTTTACCCTTACACTCCACATGCCCAAACACTGACTCCTTAGTCCAACCTTGTCTCTGCATGTCAGCTGTGTTTTCCTATCTACAGACAAATAAGAAAACTATTATGTTTCATGGGGCAGTAGTTTTATATTTGCATTTTTGCTGTTTGGACCAATGAGTGTTCTATGCCCTAATTTCTGATTCTCAGATTAAAAATTTAGTATTCAAATCTGTGTCAAAACTAAAAGTTAATTTTCATTAGTCTTTTCATATTTGAAAAATAAATCTGAAGGATTTCAGGTATCCATGCTACCTTCAAATATGTATTTTAATAATTCAAAATTTCATTCAGACACTTGAGTGGCTCTTAAATGATCACTCAAGATAGCATAATATTAAGTAGATAATACCATAACAGGGTTTGTATGTCAAACCGAAAGTGAACCTGGTTTGTCATGCAAATTATTAAAACTATGTTACATTTTTGGACTTTACCATTAAGTATTATTTTCTGGACAGTCTCCTAGCTAAAAAAAAGCAATTGATAGTTCCCCAGGCTGACTCTGAATTTTTAAATAATTACTAAGAATATGATTTAAAAGTGAATTTATTAGAACAAAGTGTTATTTTTTCTTCTTGTGTGTGTGTGCTTTGTTTTTTTTTAAATATGGGGTAAGAACCTTGATAATTTGAATTTTCGTTGAGTTCTGCAAAGCATTTCTTTGGAAACATTAGCAACAGATGATTTTATATCTCTACTTTTCAGTATCTCATCAGTGTTCACTGTGTTAGATGCTTTTATTCCAGTTCATTAGACAATCCCATGAGGCATTTGAACCCTAAATTTTTTCGAGAACAAGGCAAAGAACTACCTTGAACTTGATTCACGTCAGTATGAAGTGAGATTGATTTTATCCTTCAATTATCAATAGCAAGATATCTTGAACACTAACTGTGAAAAAATACATTTTAAAAGAATTACATTAGTTGGACACGATTGCACACTCCATAATCTCAGCATTCTTGAAGGTGAAGCAGAAATATCTCAAGTTTGGGCCCTACCTGACCAGTGTAGCAAGACCTGACTTAAAAATTTTAAGGGTCTAGCTCAGTGTAAAAACCCTGAGTTCAAGCTTCCATACCACTCACACATACACACACACACACACACACACACACACACACACACACACATCATACAGGACTAGTACAGTACTTATCATGCAAAAAGCGATTGAAATATTTCATTATAATAAAAGATACAGTGCCATTAATCTCCTCCATGACACTCTGCTTCTTTCCAAACATCCCATTATTTTTGCAATTGTCTGAAGAAGTTCTGGAAGTCTTCTTTCATGAGATCTTTATATGTGTGATTAAAAAAAAAAAAAAGTACAGTGAATGCTGCTGCCATTTATCATCTAAAAGAAAGGCATATTCCCACAAACATTGTTTGGTGGTGCAGTTTCTAGCTCTTTCCACAAGGCCAAAAGGAACAGGAAAGGTAAATGTTTTGCAACTGTTCAGGACAACAAGGCAACCACAGCAGCGTAACTCTAGATGCTCAGAAAATAGGACCTTCTAATGTGCTTCAAGAAGAGGCAAAATTATAAGTATATTCCAACCAATAAGCAACATTTTGAAGAGGATTAATGACTGTATTGTTTACTATACTCAATTTTTAGAAATTTAAAATGTGCTATGTTTTCTGGTAATACTTTGTGTACAGAGTACAATATATGAATTTTAGCTCCCTAGTATCTCAACTTGTATCATCTCTCCTCAGTTCCAGATCAATAACCCACTGGACACTAGACATGTGCATTAAATGAGTTCAAAAATAACTCCCTAAAAACTAAAATCGTGTTCTCTTAAATCTATTTCTCTACTAAATCTGAATTTCTAATTTTGATCTCTCCTAGAGATCAGAAAGCCAGTTACTTATTTAATATCTTCTCCTAGATTTCTTATAAACCTCTACAGTTTTATATAACGCCCCTTCCTTTGGCCTACCACTTTCCAATCTTTCTTATTTTAATAACTGAAATAGATATACCATAGCCTTGTTGATCAAGCCCAAAACCTGGGTGTCCTTTTGTGATTCTTCTTCTCGTACTCCATAAAACCCAGAAGCCCTGCAAGCATGTGCAGGGGCAGGGAGTTTGATCCCCAGGCCTGCTATGCCAGCCCTGCTCCTACAGTGCACTGAGATGGCATCTGAAACTGAGCATGGTGGTGCCTGCCTGTAATTCCAGCTCTTTGGAGATTGTAAACAGGCAGATCACTATGAGTCCAATCTAGTAGTGAGACCCTGAACACCCTGTAGACCCTCCACACACCAAAAAAAGAAAAAAACAGAAATCCTGACCTCTATGCCAACAAAATATATTTCAGATCCACCAAAACCTCTGCTGGTTCTGTCTCTGCTTTTATCACATAGGTTTGTGATGCTTTATTTTATCTCCTGGACCACTGTAGTAAACTCTGAGCTCATCTTTGCATATATTGTTCTCCCATCTGTCTAACCTCATATAACTGGCTGTAACTCAATGCCCACAATAGGTCAAATAATCCCTTTAAAATATAAACCAAATTATCTTATTTCTTTGCCTAAAACATTTGAATTACTTCCTGTTATGGCTTACGAGTATTGTGTCCCCTAAAAGCCTGGTGTGTTCAGAAGAGAGGCTTTGGGAAGGCAATTGGATTATGAGATTAATCTCTGGATGAGTTCATGACCTAATACTCCACAGCTGGTTGAAGAAAGTGGGCCAATGGGGGCATAAACTAGAAAGGTTTATTATGTCCCCAGCTTCTCTTCTTCTCTCTCTGCTTTCTGGATCCCATGGGCTGCAACTTTGCTCCAAGCTGCCTTCCACCATGCAATTTCTACCACGGGTCCGGCTTGCTGAGGACTGAACCTTCTGAGACCATGAGCCAAAATAACACTTTCCTGCTCTGTCCCAGTATATTCAATGGCTCTCATCTGTCTCTCCCCTCACTGCTTCCTGCCATCTTCTGAACCCAGCGGAGCCAAACCTACCTCTGTACGGTTCTTCAAATGTGTCAAGCTAGCTCCCACTTTGGGCATGTGGGTGTGTTGGCCAGAGTGCCACATGGAATGCCCTCAGGTCCCACCTCATTGCTTGCTTCCTGCCATCCAGCTGCTATGAAGTACCACGTTTTCCAGAGGCCTGAGAAGCCGCTGCAGCACCCACTCCTCACCATCACCCTGCCTTGCTCAGAACAGAGACCTAATCTGCCTGTTTACTGTTTGATTCTGGCAGGGACCTAGATACAGAATCAGCATGCTAACACCTGTTAAGTCGCTCAACTAATTTTGCAACCAATTTCAAACCCCTAGAGAGCAGTATTCTCTCACCTTCCATACAAAACTTCTATTTCTTTTTGTTTTAACTTTGTGAGAACTTATCCTAAATTTGAATAAAATATACAGTATTGTTGCTCCTCCTCACAAGTTTACCTGGTAGACCTGCTCCAAACTACACTCATGCACTTCCTGACTTCATATTACTTGTGTGATGCAACTGTACTCTTCACAGTGATTTCCAAGAAATAATACAATTGTAAGTAAAAATTGCAATCAAAATTACTTGGAATAATATAAGAGCATTTTGTGATTAGTATAATGGCAGTTGAAATTAAATAAGCAAAATTATAACATCTTAAAAATCTCCTTTATCCTAGTTAGTTTATCTTTTACTATGAGAGACCCATTCCCCACTCGCTGGGATGACCTCCTGATGGGGTGTTAACTGAAAATATGTAATTAATATAAAGTAGTCAATGGAGAATGTTTTCAGGAAGATAATCAGGTATAGACATCTTGTAAGACTCCATATTCTTTAATAAATTTGCAGACTAATCACATAGCTGAAAGGATGGTGGGCCCAGCACTAAAATAGTAGAAAAAATTAGCAAGAAAATGATTCAGCCTTTTTTTTTTTTTTTTTTTTTTTTTTTAAGGGAAGGGTCTACAGGGTGTTCAGGGTCTCACTATTAGATCCAACTCATAGTGATCCACCCGTTTACAGCCTCCCAAGAGGTGGGATTACAGGCGTGTGCCACCACGCCGAGTCTCAATTGCTGTCTCAAATGCAGGGCCCACATAGCAGGCCCGGGGATTCAACCCCTGGCCCCTGCACCTGCTTCCAGGCACTTTAATCTGCTGAACTGTTTGGCCAGCCCCTGATTTACCCTTAATACTGAGAAAATTCTCATATATTTTGAGTTTGGTTTCTGGTTAGCATGACATCTTAGACATGAAGGATCTGGAAAGAATTAGAATAATGGTTGGAGATTATATTATAATTAATAATTCCAGCTTGTTTCAACAGCTGTGATGTCACTAGGATCCTCTCCTGCAATCATCCACTAAGTGATTAACAGGGTTGCATGTAAAATGAACTGAAGTTATCTTCTTCCATAAGAGGTACTTTGAAGTATATAACTTCACTATTTATTTTAAAACTCATATATTAAAGATAATGCTGGGGCTAATTTTTAGCATCTTCTGATTTTTATATTAGAAAAGAAATTATTTGATGACAGAAATAAACTATAAAATGTTGTTGGGAAGTTCTACAGTTTAAATTTAAATAGCAAATTATTAAGAATTAAAAAACTGGAAATACAATACACGTGAGTGAATTTGCATTCTGAAAAGGTATGTATGAAAATTAAAATCTGAGAGTTAATATTGTATTTCCTTAGCAGTATTTTAAGCTAAAAAAAATAGAACTATACACTGACTTCTCTTTTATAGCATCTATGGGTTCATGTCAAGGATGGAATTCTAGGAACAACCTGAAGAATAATTCTTTAATTACAATCATTTTAGGGAGGGGATCACTCATTAAACAAGATCTAATGCAAGTTTCAGGTATATCACTGCTTTGCCTAGTAGCAAGCTCAACAACTTGACTAGCCAAGGAATGAATGAGTTCATTTTAACATAATGATCCAATAATAATACTTCAATTTCAAACATGTCCATTTATTTGTGGTCCAAATTTCTTAGTTAAAATTCTTTCTTAAAACAAATAGCCTAAAGCTCAGATATGTAACTAGAAACATTAGGTAATTACATTTCTGAGCAAGGAAAGAGGCAAATGGTAGGAATGCCAAAACTTTGGGAGATTGATCGGGAGGATTTCAAGTTCAAGACCAGTATGGGCGACTTAGCAACTTAATAAAATGCTTTCCCCAAAATACAATTTTAAAAAATTAAGGCTAGTGCAATGGCTCTGGGTTTAATCCCTACTGCCAGAAAAAAAAAGCACTTATATTTCCCTATTTCTTAGAGAAAAGGCAGTCATACATTTTTCATGTATTTTATCCAGTCTTTAATGTCTACCTAGATAAGCTACAGTTGTAGCTAGTTTATTTTCCTCATTAGTAATATTTGTATCATTTCCCAGCCAGACATTTCCTAACTGGCTACATGTATCTTTTCATACAGTTATATTTTTTCCTAATTAGGAAATCTTTTTCTCATGTAAACTTTATGTTTTATGATTTTAAATAAAAGAATTACTAACACATAAAACCTTAACAGACAAAAGTTATTGCTCATATAACACAGAAGGACTCTGCTTAAATTAAATTAACAAAGTTAGAAACCAAACCAGAAAAACCCCAAATCTTAAATTTTCATAATATAATACATTACAATGTATTTAGTGATGAGATAGATACTTAAACGATCATTTGTGCTAGTGGTATTAATATAGTACTTTTAAGGGCTAGCTAAATAGCTCAGTGGATTAAAGCACCTGCAAGCAGGGGCAGAAGGTTCGATCCCCGGGCCTGCCGTGATGACCCCATCTCCAGAGTGCATTGAGATGGCACTTGAGACTGTGCACGGTGGCGCACCTCTGTATTACCAGCACTTGGGAGACGGTAAACAGGTGGATCACTATAAGTCTGATCTAGTAGTGAAACCTCAACATCCTGTAGATCCTACCCCAAAAATACAAATATATATAATTTTTAAAATCTAGGTTATCTCAACATTCTAAATGAAGAATGATAGGTACAAATGGCGGAAGTCAAAAACAATAACAAAATTAAATGACAGATATGTTTATATTTGCTAACTGTTGATTAAATGAGCCCTACAGTTCAACTCTATGCCTGAAAATGAAGGTAACTGAAAATCATTTCATTAGATAAATAAAATGATCCAAGTGATAGAAATTCTACCCAAACCAGAGAACTTTCTCACTCTTACCCAAACTTCTTTTAATTCAAATACATTTGGTTAAACCATGTGAAACCAACAGTTTCGAGCATTTTTTTTTTTAATCTAAAAGAACTGACTTAAGTTTCATGTAATTGAATCTAAGAGACACAACTTTCTGCCAAATTAATTTCAAGATGTGGAAAAGCAAACCGTAATACTGTTACACAGCAGCCTAGTACAATAGAGAGCTGGTTTATGAACCCCTTCTGCTTGAAGAAGCCTTGCTCAGAGGTCAGCATATAACATAGCTGGTGAGCTCAGTGAGTGTGTGGAATGGTGAAGGGAAATTCAGAACAATAATTCCTGTCTTCCTTTATCAGGGACAGTACAGCAAAGCTTCTGAGTACTTCCAACAAGCTTTTAACACAACAGTAGAGCTAATGAACGTGTCTCTGATGGAAGAAACACAAGTTCATTACGGAATAGCCAAAGCGCACCAGATGATGCTGAGCATGAGCAGGTATATAGAAGCTCAAGACATCTCCAGCCTTGACTACTTGCTGTCATGGAAGGAGCGCAGACAGGACATTGGACTTGACCTAGTGACTGGTAAGGCTTTGCATTTTTAAAATTCTTTTGTATCGTTCTTATTAGTTAAGTTATTTTTACTGGAAAAATGATACCATTGATTTTAATTTGATTGGTAGTTTTGTTTTCAGTCAATTCTCTATTACATGAAGGTTGGGTATAATTTTGTGCTCCACCCCCACCCCACCATTAAAACTCCAAACCCCCCCTACTACCCTGAACGACCAGGTTGGCACTCAGGTAGGATGTCTTGGCCTATGTGTGCCCTCGCAGCACATCCGGAACACCTGTGTTGCCCACAAACTGGTAGGAGTATAGGCAGGAACACTAGGCATACGCCCTCCCACTACCAGAGATTCTTCCTCGCCCAGAACCCAGCTCCAGCATATGCTGTGGAAACAAAATTCCCTGAAGAGAGGTTGGGGGTCAGACCGAACCAAGTAATCCAGGAGCTGAGCATCTTGCCAGAGGAGCACAGTGAGCTGTCTTACAAAAGCTGCAGCAAGAAGAAGCTGAGCACAGCAGCCAGGCCCAGCCAGGCACATCTGGATGGAGTAGAGGGCCTCTACCTTAACCTGATAAAAGCTGTCTATGACAATCCAACAGCTAACAGAATTCTAAATGAGGAAAAGCTGAAGTCTTTTACTCTCCAATCTGAAACAAGACAAGGATGTACTGTATCACCATTCCTATTCAATATAGTTCTTGAATCATTAGCTACAGCCATTAGACAAGAGAGAGAAAACAAAAAGAATAAGAATAGGGAAACAAGAAGTTAAATTATCATTATTTGAAGATAATATAATAACCTATTTGTAAGATCCAAAAAACTCCACGAAGAACCTACTAAAATTAATATGCAAATTCAGTAGCGTAGCAGGATACAAAGTCAACACACAAAAGTCAATAGCATTCCTCTACATAGATAAGAAAAAAACACTGAAAGAGAAATTACAGAAACAATATCATTTACAATAGCACCAAAAAAAAAAAAAAAAAAAAAAAAAAAAAAAAAAAAAAAAAAAAAAAAAAAAAAAAAAAAAAAAAAAAAAAAAAAAAAAAAAAAAAAAAAACAAAAAACACAATACTTAGGAATTAGCCTAACTAAAGAAGTAAAAGATCTATTCAGTGAAAATTACAGCACTCTGAGAAAAGAGATTCCCTGTTCCTGGATAGGAACAACCAACATTGTGAAGATGGCCATACTCGCTAAATTGTTATACAGATTTAATGCAATTCCTATCAAAATACCATCAACATACCTCACAGACATAGAGAAATCTTTCCTAAAATTTATTTGGAACCAGAAAATATGCGGAATTGCAAAGACAATTCTGGGCAACAAAGGTAAGGCAGGAGGCATTACAATTCCTTACTTAAAGTTATACTACAAAGGTACAGTAATAAAATCAGCATGAGCCGGGCGTGGTGGCGCACGCCTTTAATCCCAGCACCCGGGAGGCTGAGGCAGGCAGATTGGTGCAAGTTCGAGACCAGCCTGGGCTACAAAAGTGAGCTCAAGGCCAGCCTCAACTGTATAGCGAGACCCTGTCTCAAAAAGACAAAAAATAAATAAATAAATAAATAAAATAAAATAAAATAAAATCAGCATGGTATTGGCAAAATCAAAATAGACTTGAGGATCAGTGGAATAGATTAGAAGATGCAGAAGGAAATACAAACACATTCAGCCACCTTATCTTTGACAAATGGTCCAAACATGTTTAATGGAAGAAAGATAGCCTCTTTAACAAATGGTACTGGAAAAATTGGATCTCTACATGCCAAAAACTAAAACGTGACCCAGGTTTATCACTATGTACTAAACTAAAGTCAAAATGAATTAAAAATCTAAATGTTAAAAGAGAAACACTAAAACTCCTGGAAGAGAAAATGCAAAGAAATCTTGAAGACATCAGGGTAGGCAAAGAATTCATGGACATAAATCAAAATGGACACTTAACACTTGAAAGAATCAACAACTGGAACCTCCTCCAGCTAAGAAGTTTTTGCACGTCAAAAGAAATTACCAACAGAGTGAAAAGACAACCCACAAATTTTGAAAAGATTTTAACTAATAAGTACTCAATCAAAGGTCTTCTATCTAGAATTTATAAAGAACTAAAAAAAAATTAAGTCAAAGACCCAATCCAGAAATGGACATCTGAGATGAACACACACTTCTCAGAGAAAGAAATTCAAGAAGCCTGCAAATAAATGAGGAAATGCTCCACATCACTAGCAAATTAAAACAACACTTAGATACCATCTCACCTCAGAAAGAATGGCTATCATAAGGAAATCAACCAGCAACAAATGCTGGAGAGGCTGTGGGGGAAAAGGAACCCTTCTCCACTGCTAGTGGGAATGCAGATTGGTGCAACCATTATGGAAAACAATGTGGAGGCTCCTTAAAAAACTAGGGCTGGAAATCCCATTCAATCCAGCTATCCCCCTACTGGGAATTTCCCCAGAAGAACTGAAAACATCATATCATAGTGACATATGTGCCCCTATGTTTATAGTAACACAGTTTGTGATAGCCTAATCTTGGAAACAACCAAGATGCCCATCATCTGAAGAATGGTTCAAAAATATGTTGTATTTTTATACAATGGAATGTTACTAAGCTATGAAGGATGACAAACTGGAGATGTATCTTGAACATGTACTCACAGCTAAAACAAACCATACCTATATGTATAAATATTGTATAGTCTCCCTAGTGTAAGAACTGAAAAGAAGAAATAAAAATGGAGAGGCATAACACAGCTGAATGGATATCAAGGACTTAAGGGTTAAATAATGAAGTGACTACAAGCAGAAAACAAAGGAAACATGGCAGGAGCAAAACCATGCACAGGATGAATTAGATAATGGTCCTAAGAAACTTATAAGGGTTTATAACACTGAGGATAGCAATCTGTAACACTAAAACTACACTTGGAATACCTGTCATTCTGGCCTTTTAGATGTGTGCTGCTTCCAATGTAATTTCAGTTACTGCTATACTTTCTCAATTAAATGGTTTCTTTACAACAAAACAAAAAAGAGTATTAAATGAAAGTAACAGACTAGGAAAAATACCATAGGATTGACAGGCTACAATTTTATATAAGCTTAGATTTCTAAATTTCTGTGTAAAAAATGTGTAACTGCTTTTATCACATGCAGCAGTTCTCAACCTGTGGGTTACGACCCTGGCAGGGGTGGAACGACCAAAACACAGGGGTCGCCTAAAGCCATCAGAAAATACATATTTAAACCCCTGCTATTCCATGGTGAAATGTTATTTATTGGAATTAGTAATAAATATTTCTCAACATATAATTAAATATTGTTTTTGTGATTAATCACTATGTTTAAATTATGCTTGATTTGTAGCAATGAGAGTATATAATGCATATCAGGTATTTACATTCTGAATCATAACTGCAGCAAAATTACAGTTTTGAAGTATCCACCAAAATTATTTTTTGGTTTGGGGTCACCGCAACATGAGGAACTAAAATGTGGGGTCACAGCATTAGAAAGGTTGGGAACCACTGTTAGATATTTATTGGAATATCAATGATTGATCGATAATATGAATTTCAAGTTAAGTCTAAGATGTTTGATACTCAGAAAGACAGTGACGTTAAACTGAAGTACCTATGTTATAGCATAATAGTATCGCTAGGATCTTCTTCTGGAGGGTTAGGAACATAAGTTTACAGACCAAAAATTAGAGAAAAGGAAAGGCTACAAGGATTGCCAACATTTTGGCCCTACCCCTTCAAGGTCAGTGATACTCAGGACATAAGAGAATCTGTGCTATAACATTCTATAACTCAGTGGTTTCCCAAGTTTTCTGTTCAAGGAGATTATGGGACCACAGAGGAAAGGGATTGAAGATGTATAGTGTGCCTAAGGAGAGTCACCTAGAGAGAAAACATTCTCTCAGGCTTTCACAAAAAGCAAACTGGTCAAGCAATGGCCGTGACTCATCCAAATGGCTGACACTGACAACAATTCTACAAAGCACTGTACATCGTTTCAAAGTAAACCCTGAGGTGATTTGACTTACCTTGGAAGATACAAAAGTTCCATGTTTCATTATACAGGTCTTGCTTTAACTTGCCCTTAACCACTCAGCAGAAAACTTTAACCACCAGGCATAAAATATAAAGCTAGGTTAGTATGCTGAGCTGTAAAAGTCTTAAATCAACAGTTTCCATCATTTCCAGTTTTGCCAATAGCCTAGTGTGATTATGGAACACTGGATTATGAGTGCAACTACCTTCTCTTAGTTCAATGAGAAGAAATTTTTTGTACCAATAATGATCAGTAAAATTATCCTGTCTATACCCTGTCCTCTGTATAACTACTAGGAAGAGAACAATATGCATTGTATCAAATATTGGGAATGTACTACTAATGTGTTTTGAAACTGTCACATTGTTATTTCTTATTAAAAGTAACTTAAAAAATACCAAAAAACAGGGCCTGGTGGGATCGCTCAGTGGTCTAAAGCGCCTGCTTGGGAAAGCTTGGGCGGCTTCAGGGACCGCAGTTCGATTCCCGGCACCACATGCTGCGCCAGCCCTGCCCTCGGAGCGGGCTGATCCGGCCATAAAAATGAGTGAATAAACAAATAAAGGTTCTGAAACAAGAAAAATAAATAAATAAATAAATAAATAAATAAATAAATAAATAAATAAATAATTTTTTTAAAAAATACCAAAAAACAAAACAAAACAAAACAAACAAAAAAAAAACATAACAAGTAAAAGCTTTAGCCAAATATCTGTCTTTAAATATTTTCTAGTTAGTACATTATAATCCTCATGAGATTTACTGATATTAATAAATTGCTTTAACAAAGAAAAAAAAGTTGAGTATGCATTCCCTGATCATAAACTCATCTGCCCTAACCATTATTTAAAACCAAATTCACAATCTCCCTAGAAAACTATGATCCCACACTGTGTTTGGATTACCATCCAATTATCACATGAATGAAGAACAGCACTCACCAAACATGATGTTGACAAAATGAAAAAGATACAAAAATATTATTTGGAAACCTGAGTCACTTTTAAGTTTTCAACCTTTGCCTTTCTTCTATGAAGAGGCATCTTTAATCTTGCTACCAAGAGGTCCCATATATTCAGAAAAAGGGAGATCAAAGGCCTGAAAGATACATTATAAAAGCTATCCAGTTATCGTCACCTCTGAGACTTCCATCCTGCAAACAAATCATTAGCTTGGAGAGCAGGCAATATTCTTTTAAGCAGAGGAACATGACCCCCTAAGGGAATAGAGCAGCCAGAGCACTCAGGTCCCCAGATGAAACACAACAGTGACTCCTGAGCAACTGGCTCTCACATGCCTCTCAGAGGGAGCCTTATACAGACACCTCCTCACTCTGCTAATACTTACCCAGGCTTGGAGTGACTTGTGCTCCTCCTTACCTTCCTGGTATCAAAATAAGAACAGATTCCTCCCCCAAATTTAGGGTAGAATTCAAATTTCTTGCTCTTTAATGAAACTATTCAAGTCTGAAGCAACTGACATTGGTTGGCTTTTACAGCTTAAGGGACAATGAGTTTCTGTTGATTTCTCCAGGGTACATCTTGTCTTCCTTACTGGAACTATTATTTCTCCAATAAAGTAGGAAAAAATTTAAGTGGGAAATCCTAGTTTATCTTGTCTCTTGGAGCTCACAGAACCAGATGTGATATACCAATATAAAAACAAATATTTTCCTCTTGCAACTCAATAGCAATGTAACCTAGATGTATAATTATAACCAGTGAAGTGCCAACATTGTTAACCATGTCACTGATAATAATCATAGCAGTAATATGACTTTAATGCCAAATGTGGATTTTATCAGAGAAATAATATACAAACCCTGAGAATAGGACTAAATGAAAATGCTGACTTGTCTGTACTGTGTCCAGTGAAATGCACTCAAAGGCCAACTTGAGTGGCAAAAAATATCACAATAGTTTTGTGAATAATTTAATAATTCTTAGAAGAAAACAGTCAAAAGCAGGACTGCCTCACAGCCCTTGGTTTATGGTTCTTTGTGTTACACTCAGAATTTCTTTTCATGCCATTTCCCTGCCCTATTCTTTGGTCATGATTTTCGTTGGTGAACTCATCTTTGTAGTTAAAGAATGTGGGAAAACCCATAGACACAAGTCAATCTGTGTGTTCTATGGTAGCGAGGCACTTCCATTTGTTAAATAGTCTTCATGAGGGGGAAGGATTGGTATTAAATGGAAAGACAAGGGCAGACTGCATTTATCCTGTCATCGCCCAGCAAATCTTCGTGCTCCCTACAGTGCTCTAAATCATGACACAGCAAACACTGATACTGAATCAGAGCTCCCCTTCCGTGCCTGAGGAGCTTACTGACCTGGCTGAGCGTTGTGATGTTCAGAAAAAGATTTCAAGTCAAGGTCTTTTAGCTTGTTATCTCACACTTGACACAGATCATTGATCGATAGATTCCTCTGGAACTTCTTGCTCCCTCCATAAGAGCATTTTCCTAAGTATTTTATAGTCTTGAAAAATACAACATTGATCTTCAGGTGCTTTTTGTCAATGTCCCCACTATAAATGTAGTTTTCTGTGGGCTTCCACAAAAGGAGATATTATTGTCATTATCATTACTTATTAAATAACTGTACAAATGTCACGCCTAAGGAAAACTTTGTGTTAAAATCTAGAGACATTTCTAGTTATCTTTCTGACATTAAACACAGCTTTTCTTTCCCTTGGTAGCATTGTTGAGGTTACCGAACGGAGCAAACTGTGTCATCTTCAGGTTTGCAGTTCATCCTCGTATTTCCAAGCTTTTACCCTGCTTCTCAATATTTCCTCAACCATCCCTTGCCCTTATCTCTGCTGTTTCTAGGACTCCCAATTCCTGGTTATACAAGCCTCTCTATTCATTTCTAATTTTTCCTCTGGAACTTCACTTTGCAATGATGGCTCTGCCTCTAAGTTCTTTACTTTTCCTACACTTTCTTTCCATCTTGTGAAAATAAGTTAAAATCCTCTTGATATTTTTTTTTTCTGTTTTGCAGAATTATGAGATGATTTGGTTGACGGTACCAAAGAATCCCATTGGCTCATATCTTTACTTCCTAATGTCCTCAGGCCCAGGGAAAGCCTGTCATACAGTAACACCTGAAGGACAAATGGATCTATAACCCCAGTCTCTAAAATTCTAGCCCAAGGTTCTTTCTATTTGTTGAACGTCATTACATTTCATTGTACTTCATAGTTAGCAGAAGCTACATCTCGCATTTTTTCATTTTTATTTCTATCTTTATTTTGTGCTCTTACAGACTTCTGACTTTGTTAGAGCTTCCTCTTAAAGGCAAACAAGGAGTGGTTATGCAGCTAGTCAAAGAGAACCAACTCACTTAAAACATTACAGAGTAAAATCTGCTAGATTCATGGTCATGCTTAGTATTGTTGAAGATGACATTTTTGACTAAAATCTGGATAAAAATAATTATAGAGAAGAGAGACAGCTATGACTCCTCTTCTGGTCCTAGTGAAATAATGGCCTCAATGTTTACCCTTCTTCTCTGGACAACTATAAAAACAAAGTATGTGAGACAATTTTCTGTAGACATTGGATAAGAGGCAGCACAGCACAGTGGCCTTGAGAAAAGGGAAATAAGCAAGTGGGTTGAGCTGCATTAGAGCTCCCGGATTGCTTAAGAGTTGAATTTCAGGAGTGCCTCCAAGATGGCATAAATGATATTGCCATCAGACAATGACATAAAGGAACATAAAAGTATACAGTTCAGGGCCTGCCGAGCCAGCCCTGCCCCCGGGGCATACTGAGATGGCAATTGAGATAGGGAGCGGTGGCGTGCACCTGTAATCTCAGCTCTTGGGAGGCTGTAAACAGGCGGATCACTAGGAGTCCGATCTAGTAGTGAGACCCTGAACACCCTCTAGACCCTTTCCCAAAATGCAAAAAAAAAAAAAAAATGTTAAAAAGTATACAGTCATGTGTTCAAAAGATTAGCAGAAAGGCTGAACTTGTAGAGTCAGGGAAGTAATTTTTACCTTTTTATGCGAAAGAATTATTTATTAACACAGGACTTACAGAACACTAAAGAGAGTGATATAGAAGAGCTGGAAAATAAGTCATCAGAATATGCATGCAGATCATTATCGGCAGAGGAATATAGAAAGCAAGTTTGAAAAAGTACATTCACCCAGAAAATATCTAAATTTAAAAAAAAGATATCAGAAAACCAGCCCCCAAAAAATTAAGGTGCTGATTAAAATGCAAAGTTTTCAATGTCAGTGAAGAGCTACTTCACAGGTAGGTAGCTACAGAAGTCTCACTAACCCTTTGAAAATGTCACCAGTAAGGGTACACTCTTGCTGCCAACAAAACCAGTGATCTTCATGACTGAGAAATCAAGATGCTTCAGTGCCAGAGACGACGTTTAGTAGTGGGGGAAAGAGCAGCCCAGTCAAAATTATATGCTTCAAGCACTCAAAGGGTTAAATGTATTAATATTCAGTGAAATCAGGCAATGTTATTAGTGCTATCTATCTTTCATACAAAAAGTTATGGCAAGGGTTAAAAGAGACAGTGTCCCCTTCAGAGTTAAGTTAGGGTTTCCAAACAGGATTAAGGTCCATAGACAGAGAACCATTAGGCTTTCTTCGCTTCATCAGCACACTTGTTGGTTCTGTCACAAGATGTACGTTTAATGCTCACGCTGAGAAAGCAAGGGATGCTGTGTTGAGCAGGAGCACAGTAAGCCACGCTGTGGTGAGGAAATCCCTGCCATTTACACTCGAGGGAGCCTGCACACAAGGAAGGAATTTTTCAAAGACCCAAGTCGAATTTCTAGAAGACAGAAACAAAATGTCTGTGGTAAAAAGCAAACAGCAGATTCGACAATGCAGAGAAAACAGTGAACTTGAAGATACAGCCATAGAAACTCTCCAGATTGAAGCCCAGAGATGAAAGACAGAACAATAGGAAGAAGAAGAAGAAGAAAGAGAAGAAGAAGAAGAAGAAGAAGAAGAAGAAGAAGAAGAAGAAGAAGAAGAAGAAGAAGAAGAAGAAGAAGAAGAAGAAGAAGAAGAAGAAGAAGAAGAAGAAGAAGAAGAAGAAGAAGAAGAAGAAGAAGAAGAAGAAGAAGAAGAAGAAGAAGAAGAAGAAGAAGAAGAAGAAGAAG
>PVJA010005400.1:0-13052 GCA_004027025.1 Myocastor coypus
CCTCCCCTCCCCTCCCCTCCCCTCCCCTCTCCTCTCCTGTCCTTTACCTCTCCCTCTCTCCACCTCTCTGTTTCTTTCTCTCTCCCTTCTGCCCACCATAACTTGAGCAGCTACCTTTTGCCAGGACCTTTCACTATCCTTTGTTCTGTATTTTGTGTTCAAAATGGCCTAGTCTGAGCTGAATCCTGAAACCAGAGATCAGAATTCAAAATAAACTTTTCATTTAGGTTGCAAGTGTTGGATATTTTGTCCCTGTGACAGGAAAACTGAATAATACAGAAAATGCATGCTGAGAATAGAGTCATTTCTGTGATGGTTACTTCCTGACCATATGGCTCGGAAGAGTTTGGAACATTTTTCTTTTTTTTTTTTTTTTTTTGTATGTGGAATTTGTAAAAGTTTGGAGAAAGCATGTCTAGAACCATATACCTACATGAACTATGTGCGTGACAAATGTTGTTTATTTGTCTCAGTGATGATAAGCTAATACATATGCAGAAGGAGAGAAATGAGAATGTCTGCAACTGCCAAGGTTGTGGGTGGAATTATGCAGCTAAAAATCAAAGAACGGATGACAAAGACTGCTAATAACATCTAGTAAGAAGGGAAAGACATACATGGATATTCTCTGTGAGTCTTCAGATAGGTTTGTGTCCTGCAACATTTGAAGATGCTGCTGATAACAAAACACAGCACAGTGACAACTGGGTAGATAAAAGGCAGAGGTAATTCTGCTATAGCTCTGCAGAAGAGATAAGAAACATGGGGCTACACAAGAAGGAGCATCAGGTGGAGCTACAGGAAATGCTGTGTATAGGAATGAGTAGCTCTGCTTACACCTTCCACATGGAGCTCGTTCCCTCAAGATTCTTATGAATTGTTGCATTTGAATCATTTTACAGGCTCTAGGGTGTAGGGAATCTCTGTGTTTCTGTTTTTGACACCTATGTCATTAGGATATTTGCACATTTGCTAAGTATTGAAGATGGCTGGGTTATGCCACTGAGGGTTAAAAAGGAGACATGATACATCCTTAAGAAGAGTCTTAGAGCTGGGTCACAGAAGTATTTTAAAAAGAAGAGACTATATTTACTGTTTAGCATTTCTAACATTTATACACTGATACTGAGACAAGAAATTGAAGCTTTGATCAGTGACTTAGTTTATGGTACTGCATTATGGCAGATATAAGAAGTGTACAAAGAAGTTAACATTTGTAGTTATGGAAATGACTATACAGACACAGAGTTGTTTGTAAAAACATAAAGAAATAGGGCTGGGAGATAGTTCAGTAGTCTAAGCACCTGCCTGGCAAGTACAAAGTGGTCTGTAAACACCAGGTACACCTTGCTGGCCCTGAAACTGGACTTTATTATTATTTAGACAGTTGTCTACCTCAGTAGATCTAGAATATCTATCACAGGAATATACTAACCCCCACAGATTTGTGAGAATTATGTTCCTAGATAATTGCAAATCATAAAAATATGAGAATTTTAGATATAATCAGAAACGTACCTGTTTTATATTTTAGAGCCTAAATAGGCTATCCCTCCCACAGCTGTATAATTTAGTTTAATACATACTACATATTTTTAAAAAACTTAAATAATGTAGGACATTTTTGGTTGCTTCTTAGAAATTTTACAGTTATAGGAAAAACAACTGTGGAAATAGCTACCTGTGGTATGGGACCCGATTATGATGTCGTTTCAATGGTAATGTACTGGAGATGGGTTATGGGGCAGCAGCCAATCAGCAGCAAGGAGAACTGAATAGCTCTCTCACACTGCTTAGTTGTAACCACCTGGCCCTCCCAACTGAGGACGATATTTGTGATAGCTTGAAAATTGCAGGGGTTTTCCTCTAACAATTATTAAGGTGTAGGGAAAATTATCCAAACAACTGAGCCACAACCCCTGAGGCGAGATTTGGCAGGGGTATACTGTATGTTTATCTGTCCCATCAAGTCTTTAAATATAGAGCCTAGCATGCAATAAATCCTGGTTATTGGTTGAATGCATAAAGATGAGGAAGTTGAGTACTAAGAGAGAATTTTGAGCCAAGTTTATGTATTAAATATGGTACAATCCATTAAGTACATCATAGAAGAAAACAAACAAAAGTATCTTTATACACTGCAAAGTATCACTTTTAGTAAATCAATATTAATAGGTACAGATAAATTTTCATCAATTGAGTGTATATAATAAACAAAGGAATATCTTTCAATATTCCAAAGCAGTGATGGTGAACCTTTTAGAGAAACATGCCTAATTTGTAACCTAAAGCTCCCTCATTTATTTCCAAGTACCAACACTGCAATTAAACCTGAACACTGTGATTTTAGCTTAGGAAATACACAGGCTCATGCTTTAAAATCTTTTATCTGAAAAGAAAAACAAATAATACCCATGTCACTTTCTTGCCACTACTGTCCTAGACCTACATTATGTTCAAATTCAGGAAATGATGAGGTTTAATCAAACAAGTCATTCAAGTTCAAGGAGTTAGTAATTTTACTGAATTTGTTACTTTTCTTTGCATTGCCCAAAACACCATTCCAGTGATGGCATAGCTTATATGAGTTCTATCTTTTCAGTTAGACTTGAATTGCCTGATATTTACATTAGACTACTTTTTAAATATAAAATTAAAATCTGTAATGTGATATATACTATTGAATCTATGAAAATAAGGGGCATTTCAGAAAAGGCTAGCTTTCTTTATGTGTAACCAGATTTTGCTGTTCAAAGTGTTACAGTATGAAAATACCGTCAGTATAATAATGAGGTATACATAATAATATATTAATGCTTAATTAATATTGCTCTCTTATTAGGACAGTATCATCCAGATATGTTCAACATCTGATATTAATCCTATTATAGTATTTTCTTGACTAAAACTTTACTTTTTATCTACTCCATAGAAAGAAAAGTTGGTTTTTCGCTTTTTTCAATTGTAAAAAGCTCCAAGAAGGCTGTTTTCCAATGCTTTCTTCAATAAGGGCCTGTGAGACTTTTTCCTTACGGGGACCTCAAAGACTGTATATCAGCTAAGGTTTCAAGCCAGATTTTATGGTTCCCGTGATCTTTAACTCTTGGCATAGTAGCTTAAAATGTTGAAAGAAAGTGAGATGAAGCTGAGGAGACAGATGGTGTACGAGGAGAAAAGAGCACTGGAGCAGAGCGATTGCGAGACAGTAAGTGGCTCTGAGAAAAATGTACGTGGTGCCACAGGAACTTTTGCCTTAGTTCTCCATTGTGGGGGGAAGGTGCGGCCGCGGGCCTGCACGAGCTCTAGATCTATACATGGCATATTTTTCTGAATGTTTCTTAGGCATGTACAAGAGCATTTTAAGTTACTTGTTCTCCGTATACTATTTCAGTGATTATTCTGGCCATAATTAAAACCGGGAAGGAGGAAGAAACATTTTGTACTGGATCTGGAGGAGTTTTTAGTATTTGGAAAATAGTCACTTAAAAGTTCCAAGAAAAGAAATGAAAAGAAATGTTAGTAGCAGATTTTCTCTAAGAAATCCTTAGACAAGGCTGATCTTCCACAGGCTTTTTTTTTTTTTTTGAGAAATGCAGGGAAGTTCTAAATGAGTATGCTAAGCGTTCCTGCACTGAAGTCAGCCATATTGGCCCTCTGTCCTTGGATAGTGAGCGCCTCCTCCCCAGAGTGATTGTGTGGTCTGGTGTGTTTGTATCTGTCTATCTACAGAAACCGAGAGCACTAACTGGCTGCAGAACTGAAGGGGCACATTATCTCCCTGATCGTGAAGGAGAGGTTCAAAGAGAAACTGAGGCTGCAGGGCCGAAGTCTGTTGGAACAGAACTTAACATACGAGTGTACCCGATTTGGGAAACAAATTGGCTAGTGCTACCATTACCTTATGCAACCTGCAGAGCTCCAACTCATTTTGAAATAAAGTCTTATAAAATGAGAGCAATCTCTGAGAAGAAACTCCTGTGAGATGAAAATTGTCTCCAACTTCTGGAGCTGTATCACTGTGCTTAACTGTAGTCACTAACAAGAAGCAAGTACGATTGAATTTAGGGACAAACCAGGAATGCCTATGATATCTCCAAAGCTTTCTGGAGATGAGCAGTGAGATTGTTTCTGCATGATTATTTTATGTGATATTTGTCTATTTGTGTATAGCAAAGGATATATTTGAGGATAAATTGAATTTTTTTCTTTCTTTCTTTTTTTCTTTCTTTCTTCTTTCCTTCTTCTGATTTCTCTATAGTAAGATGTACCATTATAGGGGTGGTGTGTGTGTGTGTGTGTGAGAGAGAGAGAGAGAGAGAGAGAGAGAGAGAGAGCGAGAGAGAGATAGTAATGACAGAGAGACAGAGAGACAGAGAGATAGAGACATTCAAAACAAAGAGAGACAGAGAGAGAGACACACACAGAGACCGAGATAAATTAGACCAGCTCTGTTGTGATACAGCTTATTATAAAAATGTCAAATTTCAAGGCTAAAATAGAACTTCAAGGACAAATAATCCCATCAGAGCTCTGTTGTTTGCTTACATCCCTTCTACGCTGTCTTGATCATGGGGCTGCCAACACCTATATTGCAATGGTTCTCATGTACTTACTGAGAACATCTACCCAATCCACTGACGACTCTGAACACTATGCTCAGCCTCGTGCCTGTCCTCCTCACTGCTGACTTATTTGTCCCATGACCGAAGGTCATGCAGAGCTATTGTTTGAGGTCATTGGAATGTGCATCGTGACCCATTTCTCTTTACCAAGCTCTGTGTTTCTCAAATTTTCCACATTATTCCTTTTTTTTTTTTTCTTTTCTTTTTGAGACAAGTTCTTGCTATGCAGCTCAGGCTGGCCTGGAGCTCATTTTTGTAGCCCAGGTTGGTCTTGAACTTGCACTAATCCTCCTGTCTCAGCCTCCCAAGTGCTGGAATTACAGGCATGTGCCACCTCGCCCGGCTCTTTCCACATTATTCTTGTTACACAGTTTCTCTCCATTTCTTTTTTTGTACCATCACACTTTTACTTGTCTATTGAATTCCATCTTTTGAATGTATGGTCTAGCAGGATAATAAAACCATGTTCCAGTAAAAGC
This sequence comes from Myocastor coypus, assembly GCA_004027025.1. Lineage (NCBI taxonomy): Eukaryota > Metazoa > Chordata > Mammalia > Rodentia > Myocastoridae > Myocastor > Myocastor coypus. The sequence goes on from PVJA010005400.1 coordinate 5,102, forward strand.
AAACTAGTCACATAAGAGGTTCTATAATCATGTTTTGTGTTAAAAATGTAATATGGTAATAAGATGCATAGAAGCATTTGTAATAAGTGGAAGGATGTAGATTCTGTTATTTTGTTTCTGTCAGATTTTAATCATATAAAAGGAATGTGTCTGATGTCTTTACAATGACATTTATATGTCTAGTATTATCACCTTTGTTTTAAAGATGGGAAAATAAAGGTTAAGTAAAGTTAGATAGTTTTTCTACATTTGTATGGTTAGAACATAAGCCAAATTTCAAACAAAATTTTTTTTTTTCCATGGCAGTGATGTTTATACAAAGCTGTGGGAGAGCGGGCAAATCATGTAAAATTCACACTCTAGCCTCAGTAGGCTTTGCTCTTCATTTTACCTATGCAGGTGCTGTGTTTGAAATCACCTCTACGCTTTAGACAATGCTTGTTTGTACTAGCTTCACATACCTTCGCATTGGTACCCATGGTTTTATGATAGTAACTTCACATTTTGCAATTATGTTGAAGTTATGTCTTAAGAACCCGCAGAATTACGTAGTTTACTCGATGAGTTTAAGAGGCTCTTGAAAGCACTTAAAGCTCTCTGTGCCAATTGAAATAATTTGACTTAGTTTATAATTCTTTCTCAAAATTGAAACTAGTAACTCAAGCAACCGTATGTTAAAAATCCACGAACTTGGAGTGATGGTATCAATAGTGTGTGTCCTTCCCATTCAGGGCACTTTTGACACACTTTAGAAACAGAGGATTTGATGTAGGAGGACTTTGTGTGGAGAATGATTTAGATATCTTGTAGAAGGCGCCATGAACCAGATGTAGTATTTGCATAAACTTAGCACAGGAATTGGACTCTACCAGGGCTCATCACATTGCCAATATGTCAAAAATTCACTGCAATTCTTTTTTGAGCACAAAATTGTCTGAATTGTTTTAAGTTTATTTAGGTGTTATCAAACTGTGCATCAAATTCATGGCACAGTCTATTATTAGTTTGATATTGAAGAAAACTAAACTATTGAATTCCTTGACATTTGCTCACGGTCATCGCCATTTTTGCTAAATTGTCTTTAAGGGCTCTAATATTTTTTGGTTTCATTTGTCTCTTAATTTTGCTGAAAATATACAAATTGTGGGCTCCAGACTTATTAAGAGAGATTGAAAAATAATTCTGGCCATAAAGACTCAATGTAGATGTCAGCTTTTCCAAGAAGCCTGTCCATGATTATAGCATGCACTAGCCTGGCTATCATGTTGCTTTTTATGTGGGTTCTGAGTAGCATTAGAATTCTTTTTATATAATAGCCAACAGCATGAACCAATTTATGAAGCACTTCAGAATAACTATGTATCTCAAGGAGGTAAAAATGATCACAGTACTCTTAAAAATTGAAAGGCTGGCAAGATGCCTCAGCAGACTAAAGCACCTGCTTAGGCAAGCTTAGGACTGTGGTTCAATTCCCCACAACAAAAGCCATGCCAGCCCCATCCCTAGTAGCGCTGAGCCCACCAGAGTCTGGGCATAGTGGTGTACATCTGTAATCCTAGCACTGGAGAGACTGAAAGCAGGAAAATCACCATGAGTCTGAGCTGCATAGTGAGCCCTTGCAACAACCAAATACCTAAAAATTAAATTGAAAATATTTAAATTTTAGGTTTTGAATTCTATTCCAAGAAGTATTCCTTTTTTTTTTTTTTTTTTTGTCTTTTTGAGACAGGGTCTCACTATGCAGTTGAGGCTGGTCCTGAGCTCACTTTTGTAGCCCAGGCTGGTCTCGAACTCGCACCGATCCTCCTGCCTCAGCCTCCCGAGTGCTGGGATTACAGGCGTGCGCCACCACACCCGGCCCTTTTTTTTTTTTTTAAACAAGTATTTACTATTATGAACTATTGGACTATATATACACCTACTTTTTCTTAGTTCCATGAGAAGAAAGATTTATATTAATAGTGTTTAGAAAAGATACCATGCCTGCATCTTGTACTCTGAACGACTACTCTGAAGATAACAATATGCAATGTAGTGATAATTGTAACCATCCTGCTAACCTGTGTTGAAATGGTCTCATTTGTTATTTCTTTCTCATTAAAACTAATAAAATTAAAAAAAAATTAAAAAATAAATATTGGTGAAAACACAAATGTATTTTCTTGGAAATATAGCTAATAATATTATATGATGGGTTCAACTACATATTTGTGTTTTTCTACTCAATTGAGATTAGTAAGTCATAATCAGCTGCAAAGGAATGCTAGGTTGAGATTGGAGATGGAAGGCTGCGCATGTTAGGTGAGGGAGAGGGACGAAAGGGCTGTTTCAGAAAAGCAATTTCGGGTACTTAATGAACTTACATCAGCTTTCCAATTCCATAGTTCAAGCAGAATTAATTTATAATATGAGATAATGTAAAGAGAGGCAAGGTATGGTATAAAAGAATGAGAAGTAATATTTTATTTGAAGGGTAAATTATTTTTCCTGGGATGGGAAGAGGATTTGGCACATAATGGAATCAAGGGAAAACTTCCTTCGGGGTTTGTCTGCCAGTCTGACTGCCAGTCATTGCTGCCATTTCTGTATGTTTTCTATCTAGAGGTAAAGTCTCATTTTCCCATATTGGGCTCTGTGAATTTCCTTGATCAGTAGAATGTGGTAGAATTGAGGTTTTTGGAGTAATTCTGGTTTTAGGACTGAGAATATAGCTCAGCAGCATAAGTACCTACTGGCAAGGGTACAATTCTGAGTTAAAAGAAGAGGAAGAGGAAGAGAATAATAATAAGAATAAGTAGTAGTAGTAGTAGTAGTAGTAGTAGTAGTAGTAGTAGTGGTAGTGGTAGTGGTAGTGGTAGTGGTAGTGGTAGTGGTAGTGGTAGTGGTAGTGGTAGTAGTAGTAGTAGTAGTAGTAGTAGTAGTAGTAGTAATAGTAGTGCTTCTGGTTTAGTCCTTAAAGGGTCTGTATATTTCTACTTTGCTATCGTGTGCCCTTGTTGGCATATTTCAAAGAATACCAAAAGAGAAATTTGGAAGAACCTGGAGGTTAAAGAGTTACAGAGTTAAAGAGAGACCAAGGAGAATAAATGGTACCCTATCATGCATTGGTTCCAAGGTTCCAGACACGTGAGAAGCTGTCTTAGATCTTCTAATAAAACCCATCTAACTTAAGTGAGTCCACATAGTACTATGGACTAAGGCTTTGCCTAATCAAAATGTCAGTGATGAGAAGTACATTAATATCTTATTACTTTATGTTACTAATATTCAGATGGATTTGTTACTAATATTTAGGTACCCCATAACATGTTTTCCACTGAATTGAAGACATGTGGCTATCTTATTTCTGTTATACACAATGTTTATGATGTGTACATGGCTGGGATAGTGGACAAGACCTGAAAAATGATGTTTTCTTCTTTGAAAAGAGTTCCAATGCCACAACCATGCTTGCTTTTTCTGTCTTCTCTTAGTCTGTCTCAGGGGAGCTAAGCTGAATTATACTTTGCATTTGCTGAAAAGGAGAACTGGTGTTTTGTAGTCCAATCTTTTTTTTTTTTATTATTGCTCTTGGGAATGAACTCAAGAAAGAACATGTTCTCCTCCACTCACTGGTCTCTTGTGTGTATAGCAGATAATTTCCCCGGCTGTTGCCTGTGCTGTTCTTACACTACTGTAGCTGGGTGTGCATATCTGTTGAAATCTGTGGTTTGATGTCAAGAAGAAAACTTCGTTAGATGAAAAAACCAGATTGTACTGTCATCAGGGAACACTTGGGTTCATACATCAACTCTTGTTTAATTTCTCAGTAGCAGGGAGGCATACTACATATGGATCACCACTTAAAAACTGACCCTGTTAATTCAAGATCTGAGAATGGTATCTTAAAGTTAGCTATAAAATGATTTATTAATTTGCTTCTTCCTTATTTATTGTAAAACAATTTTGTTTTATAAAACATTATTCATACAATTGAAAGAATTCTGCCTTGTGTAAAAGAGTTGTTTGCTGGGGATCAAACTCGGGACCTTGTGCTTGCCAGGCAGGTTCTTAAGCCATTGAACTGTCTTCCAGCCAGACAAATAACTTTTATACCTTATCTGTGAGGGGGCATTTGGGATCACGCTTAGTGAATTTCTTTATTTTTCAAAAAAAAAAAGAGCAAATTATGACAATCCATATATTGTTATGAAGCACATAATTTTGCAAGAATGAAAGGCCTCATAATCAAACAAAGGTAAATAGTCTAGGAATTAGGACATCAAAAATTCTTATTGATTTACTTTTATTTAGACTTCTGTGTTTTTTAAAAATTAAAAATTATATATTTATTTATTTGGTACAGGTTCTCACTAATAAGCTAAGACGTGTAGTGATCCTCTGGTCTCAGACTTCCCAGCAAGGGGATTGCAGGTGTGCACCGCCCTGCCCAGTTTGGGTGGCCAGCACTGAGTGCCCAGGGTTCCAGGGCCAACGCAGCATGAAGTACCAGGGAATAAACCCTGATCTTTCCCTTGTCAGGCAAGTGCTTAGGCTGCCAAGCTATCTCCCAGGCTGCATTGTTTCTTTTCTTTTTTTCTGAAATTTTTTGAAACTGGGGATCGAACTCAGGACCTTGTACTTGCCAGCCAGACACTGGGAAGATAGCCTCTGAGCTATCTTCCCAGCCCCTGTTTCTTTCTTTTCTTTTTCTTTTTTTTTTTTTTTTTTTTTTTTTTTTTTTTTTTTTTTTTTTTTTTTTTTTTTTTTTTTTTTTTTTTTTTTTTTTTGTCTTTTTGAGACAGGGTCTTGCTATGCAGTTGAGGCTGGCCTTGAGCTCACTTTTGTAGCCCAGGCTGGTCTCAAACTGGCACCAATCCTCCTGTCTCAGCCTCCCGAGTGCTGGGATTACAGGCATGAGCCACCATGCCCGGCTTTTTTCTTTTCTTTTCTTTTCTGTTCTCTTTTCTTTTCTTTCTTTCTTTTTTATTATACAAAATTTCATTAAACAAAAAAAGGAAAAACTATGGCTGTTGTATTTTGTAATGTTAACTTCATATTAGTTGCTTATTTTTCTAGATATAAACCTGAAAATTGGTTTAAAGAAAAGTTAGCAGAAATTATAAGGAAAACAATAGAAATGAAAAGTTAAAAAAAGCATTAACTTCTCCTTTCACCAGACCAGCAGAAATCACTAGTATAATTATCCTCCCAAGAGGAGAGTAACTGACTTGAATTTACATCTAATTCTACCTTTTTAAGGAATCTCCACGCTGATTTCCATAAAGCTTGTACCAGTCTGTACTGCCACCTACAGTGAAGAAGGGTTTCTTATTCCCTACAGTCTCTCCAGCATTTATTATTGGCTGATATCCTGGTAATAGCCATTCTTTCTGGTATAAGATCGAATCTCAGCATTGCTTTATTCCACAACACTTTCTCTCTCTCTCTCTCTCTCTCTCTCTCTCTGTCTTTCTCTCTCTCTCTCTCTGTCTCTCTGTCTCTCTCTCTCTCTCTCTCCCTCTCTCTCTTTCTTGTTTTGAGACAGGGTGTCACTATGCAGTTCAAGTTGGCCTTGAGCTCACTTTTGTAGCCCAGGCTGGTCTTGAACTCACATGGATCCTCCTGCCTCAGCCACTCAAATGCTGGGATTACAGGTGTGCACCACCACAGCCCAGCTTATTCCACATCTCTTTAATGACCAGTTGTGATTAACATTCTTTCGTGTATTTCTTTGCCATTTGTATCTCTTCATTTGTGAGTGTATATTCATCTCAGGGGCCCAGTTTTCAATTGGGTCTTTGAATTTTGGAGAACTGTCTGTATGTTTTCAATCGGAGTCCTTTGTCTGAAGCACAGTCGGCTATAAATTTTTTCCCAGTTCATGGGTTTTCTGTTTACTGTGTTATAGATCTATTTTGACTTGCAGAAACTTTTTAAAGAGATGAGATCCCAATTATTGATTCTTTGAAGTATTTCCTATGCAGTTTGATATTTGTTTGTTAACTCTCTACGTACCCCTATGCCCTTACAATTTCTACCCACTTTCTTCTCCAGAAGATTTAGTGTTTCTGATTTAATATTATCATCTTTGATCCAGTTAGACTTTAATTTTGTGCATGGTGATAGGCAAATGGGCCTATTTTAGACCTTTGGTATCTAGAATGACAGTACTTACAGCACCATTTATTAAAGAGGCATTTTACCTCTTTAAAAACATGTTTATTGCCTTTAAAAACATGTCAGTGAACATGTTTGGCCCCTTTGTCAGAGATAAGATGACTGAGTTTCTTTGTAGTTGTTTCTGCATGTTCTAATTTGTTCCATTGATCCTCAGGTTTGTTTCTTTGCTTTAATTTTAGGACAGAGTCTACAGGATCTACAGGGTCTCAGTACATAGATCAGACTCAGAATGATTTGCCTCTGTTCGCCTCCTAAGAGCTGAGATTACAAGGGTGTGCCACTACACCCAGTCTCAATTCCCTTCTCAGAATGCCCCAGGGATGGGGCCAGGCACTACAGGCTGGGTATCAAACCCCTGTTGCTGTGCCTGTCTAAGCTTGCTTTAAACCCCTGAGCTATTTGGCTGGCCCTTTTGTAGTATAATTTTGAGTCAGGGGTTTGATGTCTTTCTTTTGTTACCCAGGATTGGTTTGCTATTCTAGGTCTCTTCTAGTTCCAAATGAGTTTTAGGAATTTTTTTCTAGATCTGTTAGATATACTAAACATATTTTAATTGGGATTGCATTGAATATGTGTAACAATTTTGAGAGTATGGCCATTTTCACTATTTTGGTTCTTAATTGACTATTAAATTTATAAGTCTCTTCATGGTTGTTTGAGGTCTTCTATGTACAGTATCATGTCTTCTGCAAACAATGATAATTTTACCTGTTCCTCTCCAATCATTATTACTTTTATTTCTTTCTCTTGTCTAATTCTGGATGTTGTTTGAACTATATTGAACAGGAATGGTGGCAGTGGGCAACTTTGTTGTGTTTCTGATTTTAAAGTGAAGGCTCTCAATTTTTGTCCATTTGGCATAGTGTTGGCTGTTGGTTTATCACAGAGGGCTTTTAACAGGTTGAAGTAAACCCAATATATTCTCAGTTTCTGTAATGTCCTTACCAGGAATGAGTTATGGAGTTTGTCACAAGCTTTTTGTGCATCTATTGAGTTGATCATGTCATTTTTTGTCTTTGGCACTGCTGACATGGTCTGTTATACTTATTGATTTGTGTATTTTGAACCAGCCCTGCATGCCTGGCATGAATCCCACTTGTGTACTTGCGTTGTACACTTTTCTTGATGATTTGCTGCATTCTGTTTACTAGTATTTTATTGATGATATTTTTTCATCTGTTCATTAAAGATATTAGGCTATAGTTCTCTCTCTTCTTTTCTTTTTTTTTTTTTTTTTTTTTTTTTTTTTTTTTTTTTTTTTTTTTTTTTTTTTTTTTTTTTTTTTTTTTTTTGCTTGAGTCCTCTCATTTTGATATCACAGTAATACTTGCCTTCAGGAGTGAGTTTTAGAGATTATTTCCCCTTCATTTTCACTGAAGTGTTTGAGAAAGAGTTGGCATCATCGGGACCTCCACTTCTCTTTGTTGTTGTGTTTTTTTTAAAATCACATTTTCAATATCATTAACTGGTATTGCATTATTCAGAAATTGTATATCTTCTTCATTCAGCTTTGGAAGCTTGTATGTATCTGGGAATCTCCATTTCATCTGCATTTTCCATCTGGTGCGAGTAAAGATTTTGGAGATAGGTATTGGTGATCTTCTAAATTTCTATAGGGCATGTAGTGATTTCACCCTTTTCATTCCTTATTGCATCCATTTGATGTTTTTCTTTCCTTTCTTTGATGAGTTTTATTAGGGTTTTATCAATATTTTTTATTCTCTGAAAGAACCAACTCATTAATTCTTTGTATTGTTTTCTTCATCTCCATTGCATTTATAATTTCTTT